>JAPMLY010000914.1:0-155393 GCA_026401115.1 Tetraselmis chui
CACCCGACACTTTATACACCACAGGTTCTGAAGTCACAATAGGCCACTGGACATGGCCATACACCCTCCTCCCACAAACCCTAGGGGACCCCATACCCTACAGATACACCAACCTCAAATCCGACGCACACACCTACAGCACAAAACACACACACACTCCTCTCTCGCAAACAACCAAACACGGAGCCCTCCTCGCCCGCGCCGCGAAGGACGGCGCCGATTTTTCTTACCACAAAAAACACTCAACCCTCACAAATATCCAGTTCACACACAAACAAGAATTCATGTGGGGCGTCCACAACACCCGCCTACTTACTCACAACCCCACCCTGCGCTGCCCCCTATGTGGTCAATTCACCAGCAACGGCCACATGGCCGGTAACTGCCCCTCTATGTCTGGTCTAAGACAGGACCGACACAACAGCGCTCTGCAACTCCTACTCTCCCTACTGGAACGCCACAACGGAGGACGTTGGGAAACCATCACCGCAGACTTCGGTAACAAACCCATAAAATCGTTTGCTTCCCCCACCCCTGCCCTCACTCCACTTGACTGCCACCCACCTCACCCCACCCACATGCCCACCCGACTTGTTGCTGCTGACGAAGGTCTCTCGCCTGACTCCCTAACCTCATGCCCCGCCGTCCTCCCCCCTGAGATTCTCCCCCCCCTGCTTCGTCCCCCTGCACACAAACCTGACTTCATCCGCATCCTCGAACCCCGATTCGTTGGTCACTCCAACGGTCGCCGTCGCTACGCGTCCATAAAAAAGATTCAGATAGGGGAATGGAAGTACTGCACAGACAACAACCTCTCCCACACAGCCGACCTCATACGTGACAAATACACACCCCTTGCGAACGCCATCAGAAACCACTGGCCAGGCACAGTGGTCGACATCCTCCCCATAGTCATGAGCCGCACAGGTACACCGCACTCCTCCACCATCACGAGTCTCACCTCCCTTCTCACCGCCCGCACCGACCCTCCAGATAAACTCGTCTCCAAAGCACATCTCGACACATCTCGCATTCTTGCACAACTCCATACGCATACTGTCCAATGGCTGCATCACCTCCTACGCATATACCGCATCAAGTCCCGCACGACCTCCCGCCGCGCATCCGCACATTGCCCCCTCGCACGACCCTGAATGCACACAACCTTCGCCTCTAATTGCACCCTCCCCGGGGGGGAGTAAAACCCCCGAACACCCTTGGAGAGGTTGGATTAGGTGGTTAACGGTCTAGCCCTGACTTGTAAGTTCCCTGTATGGCATAGTTGGGAGGGCCCAGAGACAGCAGCCGACGCATCCGGCTTTTGGTGAAAAACCGGCGCATACGGTACATGTTGTAAACAATTTCAATTTCAATCTCGACCGAATACGGCGGACTTCCAACCGCAAGTCCCGCCCCTTAGTAGCCCCCGCTTCAAGCATGAACTCTTCAAGCACTTGGACAATCTGGTCGTGGAGCTGAATGACATGCCGGCCAAGAGCACGGGCACCGGGGGATGTGGTCCATAAACATAGCAGTTGTGGAGCGCTCACCTGACATGGAGGTCAGGAGGTGCCCGATACCGTCGACAAAGATCAAGACCCACGAGGCTTTGAGGGAGCCTCACTGCACCGAGGGCACTTTCGAACATGAGAGGCGCGCTCCGCAGTGAAGCCAAGCACCTAGTGAGCTGCCATCATATAGCAATCGGATGGGATCTTGAAACTGGACTGATGTGAAGCGAAAAAGAGAGCCAAAGCCCCGCGACCCGTACCCGAAATACCCTCATATAGTCCGGTGGGGAAGGTCTGCAAAACGCCAAGAGGTCAAGGTAGACCCGGGCACGAAGAATGCGCGAAATTCCCCGTTGAATATGGCCCCCGGAATCTCCCGAGCGAGTGAGAGCATCGGGAGTCGGAAGTTGTAGGCAAGTCAATTGGGTAGCGGGCGCCACCGCATTGTTAACCTTAGATACCACCAACTTGACTTCGGGCCCATCATAATCGGAAAGGTCTTGATTTAGTGTGTTAGTCAACACCACGATGTCCGATTCCGAAACCTGCCCATGGTGGAGATCGTATCATATTGACTGTGCAATTGGACTGCCCACGGTATAGCAAAAGGGGCAATATTCAGTTGTTCCTGTCGGATGAGACCGTACATAGGACCTAGCGACTCGAACTCGTAATCAATAATCAAGTTGGCGAGGGTCGCAGTGAATGAAGCATAGTGGGCAGGCTCGGCGTCGACCTCGAGAAACTGTACATGAAGCCCCCCAAACTCCGTTGGGAGGAGGAGATGGCGCTTTGCACAATTTAGTTGATCGAGTGTTTGTACGTCCGGAGAAACGCCCAAGATCCGGTAAAGTGCAGTACGAACGGCCCTATATGCAATAGCAAGGTACGGTCGGCAGATATGTGGGGGGAGGGTGCGGAGCAAGAACCGATGGCGGCGTACCGCACACGTGATCATCAAGCGAAAAGAAGCATGTGACCCTCCGAAGTCCGACATAGCAAAGCAAGCGATCTTGTCCAAGAGGAGCTGATGAGCCTCCACGGTGTCTTGCAGCCAAAAATGAACATGGTTCCCATTGTGAGATGCCGGGGGGCCATATGCCATCGAAAAGTCCATCGCCAAAGGGGTTCCAAGATTACTAGTACCCGTAACAACGGGGACCATCGCCCGTATCACCTCAACAAGCTCAGGGGCCGTATCCGGAGGTACCATGCACGAAGATTTGATTGGTTGAACCTTCGAGCAAACTTTCCCCAATTCCTCCGTAGCCACCGTAATCACAGTCGGGACGAAAGGCGTTATGATCAAATACTTTCCATCGTTAGAGAAGGCTTGGGTCGCCGCTGAATCCTTGCACCGCTCCCCAATATTCCGGAGGGGGGTACTGGTCGCCAAGTTGAATAAAAGCGGGCCAAGAGGATCTCCTTGTCGGACACCCGTACGAGATTGAACCGTGCCGTGCAAGAGCGAAGCATCGTTGGGATCGAAATAGTCCCGTGAATATATAATTTCAACCAACGGGATAATAGGATGCAAGTCGGAATTTTTGTACAACTATGCAAGGAAGCTCTAGCGGGAAATGGTGTTGAAGGCGTTTTCAAGTCCAAGCTTAGTAGGTTGCAATTATGAATAGTTTGTAGGCCAATACGGGTGGTATGAATGGTGCAACCCTTTGCCCACTTACATAAGGTGCAACAGTTGGCCATGAACCAGAACCGTTGGCTACTACAACACGAACAACAACGCCACCAGCCGCCCTACTAGCGGCATCTCAGTGTCCGCTAGTAGGTACAAATTTGAAATTTGAAATTGTTTACAACATGTACCGGGTGAAACCGATTGTTGTCTATGGGCCTTCCCCGCCCTGCCATATTAGGTCTCATTTGGCAGGGTTTAGACCGTGAACCACTACTCCCAACCTCTCCAATGGCAGTAGCGATACCGTCTAGAACATGCACGTAAACAAGTACAAGTATGAAAATAAAATGTCGCTATTCTCCACGATACGCGGCCTGCTCCAGCCGCGGTAGGGACGTTGATCATATAAGTTGGGCAGCTAGTGCTAGTCGAGTTGGACATGCATGACCTCTGCTCATGTATGACTCCGGTCGTGCCGGAGCTGGGGGGAAAAGGTAGGCGAAAAAACCCCTCGCTCAGGTCCTCGACGGTCCCTACTCGATCCTTGCACATCCCCGTCCGAGATATTAGTTGCTCCTCCCGTCGCAACTCGCCACCTAGCGTAGTCTTCCCAATTCCTGCGGGGGATGGGAAGAGAAAATAACTAGGCCGCAGACGGTGTCCGGCAAGCTCTCCTACCCCCGAGCCAGATTGTCTCATGTTCCTTGTCCTTTCGCCGTCTATTTCCATCACCTATGTGATCGCGCTGTGGCCGCCCGTACCCTCCCCCGGTGGTTTACGTTGTTAGGGGGCCGCCTTTACAAGTCGTGTGCCGTTACGATAACCCTAGGCACAATGCCTGAGGCAGCATGTCGATAACTGGGTACCGAATGGGGGAGGGTTTGGTAGAACACATGGATCGAGTCGCCGTTCCTCAAAAGATGGTGGGTACGGGCATATTTTCCAAAACCCCCCCGTACCGGCGTATAGGAAACCCCCGTACCGGCGGCGGGTGATCCTAAGGACCCGTACCTCCTCGTGATCCTAAAACCCCGTACCGGCGGCGGGTGATCCTAAGGACCGCCGCCGCCAGACCGTGCCGCTCCTCCGGCTGCGACCCACCTCCGTCCCGCGTAGCTTCAGGCTTCGCCCTCAAGGGAGACGTAAAAGTATCGCAGGGCTGGCGATTGCTAGCGAGCACCCGTCCCTAGCGGTGCTTCCTAGATGTCCGCCGCCAACTCCAACACCCCCGTCCCACCGCTGATCCGTCCGTACCCCTCTTCGCCAAAAAACCATTTCGTTGACGCCGCCCCCGCTTCTTCGTCGGGAGAGTATTTGCGAGTATCCAGTCGCGGAAAATAATATTGGACTGGCCGAGCGGGAGATCCATGTGCAGGTGTACGGATATTATGTTTTTCCAAAACCCTCCGTACATGGCGTCCCGACAACTGCTGATCCTGCGGATCGCAGCTGCCGGTACCTCGTTTAGCCCTCTACCGTGCCAAGCCTAGCACGGCTACAGGGTTACCATCGCCCACCGCCTGGAGGTAGAGGTAGGTGCCGACGGGCCTACGAGCGCACCCCTCTCCGAGGCCGCCGCCGCGGCGCCACCGGCGGGCGCCTAGTAGGTACAGCAGCAGCCGGCCAGAAACCAGCACCAGCAGCTGCAAAAGCCCCACATGTAGAACCCCCACTACCAGTGGCAGCAACACCACCACCACCGGCAGCAACAACAACACCACCAAATGCAACCCTCCGCCCACCATGAATAGCAGTAACAATTGGCCTTGAAACAACACATGCAGCTGCCACAACACCAATAACAATACCAATAGAGACATCATAAGTGTACCCACTAGTAGCAGCCCGTTGTCCACCAGTAAAATCAACAACATCCGACCGCCAACTAGCACCAACACATGCAGTAAAATCAACATCAACACCCGTTGTAGTAGCACCATTAACACCAACACCCGTAATTGCGGCCATGTGCTCGCAAGTACCAACAACAATAGCCAACCGCCAATCAACAACCGCAACACCACCACCAACAACAACAATAGCAGCAGCAACGGCGGCAACAACAACACCACTAGTAGTAGCCTATGTATGCGTGGTTCTGCACCATCAGTAGCAGCAGCCATGCGCCGACTAGCACCGGCAGCCTCCCGCGAACCCGCAACGGCAGGTGCAGTTCGCCGACTAGCAACAACACTAGTAGCCCGCCGCACAACAACACCCGCACCCCCACACCCGGCCCGGCTCGCAAGGGGACGACGAGCGGCATAAATGGCGCGTACGATAGATGCCCAAGAGCCACATGGGGGGGTAGAGACAAAGCGGAGCGAAGAGGGTGTCGCGCAAGATGACGAGGAGTGACGCGGCGGCCCGACGCGGAAGTACGGACAAAGGATACATGGGGGCACACATCAATCGAAGCACGGACCGTAGCACCGGCACGGCGAGCAGCAGAGTCTCGACGGGGAGGTCGAGACGCGGAGGACCGGGCGAAAGGGGGAAGAGGAGAGGGAGAACCCAGTCGGGACGGCTCGGGAACAAGACACGAAGCCGTTGGCCGGCCATAACAAGGCCCGGGGAGTAGCGTAGATCGCTAGGGAACACAGAGCCACCCCCTCCCTTGTCTCCCCGCTACGAACAAGGGGTGGGGAGAGAGGGGAAGGAGCAGGCGGGGGCGACGTGGGCGCCCCCGATGAGGGGGGAAGGGAGGCGCGATGTTGAAAATTATTGAATTTCAAAGTTCAAAAGCGGTGCACATACAGTGGCATGTCTCATCGTGCTTACTTTGAAAGGGGGCGCTTTTCTTACACGATGCACTTTGAAAGGGGGCGCTTTGTTGAATACTTGATTACAAACAAATGTACCTATACGTGGTGAAACTACTGCGTGCTCGAAAAAGGTATATCTATATCTGTATCTGCAACGCCTTTCTGCTGGTCTTCATGGCACTCTGGGTTCCTATCTCCGCGATGCTTTTCAGGAGGGCAGTGCTGGTGCTGTGGCATGCCTTCCTGTTCCTCGGGCTTAGGTTTTTTCCTCTTTTCTTCTTTTTGCTTGGTGGCCTCCGCTGCTATTTCTTGTAAGAAATATTTTCTCTATATCTATATCCCAGCTGTACAGGTACACTCACTGTGTGCTGTGCAATGGCAAGCAAATTTATGAAGGGATACATATCTTCAGTCGAGCGGCCACCGTACAGGGACACGGTCTTATTATTACTCGAGCGTCGAAAGAACGGTTCGTCACTCCGAGCTCCCACAAGACGTGCAGCTCAACCAGGAACGCATTGCAATCCCTGAAACGACTAACAGGTCTCGCTGAGACGCGAGGGGCAGTAGCTGGTGATGCAATTCATCGAGAGTGTCAGCTCCACGATGGCAATAAAGCTTCGGTGCAAGAGGCAATCGGCAAGCGGTTCGTCGTGCGGGGATCAGAAGAACGGAACCTCACCGCTGGGGCTCATGCTCGATAGCGGCACGGCAAAGACACTCAACATGATGACCCCTGAAAGCTCTGCCGACACGAGCTCCCTCGTAGGCTGCTGTCGAACTCAAGTGAGTTGTTGACTGCTTTCGTTACCTTCTATATCAGTACTTCGCGCCCAACCGCCCACTTTTGAGCGGTACTCTGTTTAGAAGTGCAGCGCGAATGCTGTACCATTCTCAGTCGTATTACGTCTTTGCTTTGTTCCCCTAGTCTCAGTCGTCCGCTGGTCCACAACGCAGCGCGATCGCGTCCAGGTGGCGATGAGCCGACGAACCGTTACCATACCACCAGCATGCTTGCCGCTTGTATGTGCAGAAAGGGGTTATTGTACAGCTGCACGCGTAATACCGTGAGCCCTTGAAAGGGGGTGTCGTGGGGTCGGTGGTGCATTTTGTACTTTATTGTTGTATATAACAGTGATAATACGCGCGTACGGTAGCACGTGATGTCGCGCTCGAGTCGTCATCGTAGCAGCTGCGATGGTCGCCATTAGGACGGCCTTGGATTTACATCCCGTACCCGTAATGACCTTCACCGTACAATTACCTTCCCAATATGTGCTTTAATGATGATTCTCGGCCCGGGTGGTCACAGACCGCTTAGGATTAATATATGTATTTGCATCTGCAGGAGGGCAGTGCTAATGCTTTGACAAGCCTCCCTCTTCCTCGGGCTGTGGGTTTTTTTTTCCCTTCTCCTTTCCTTATTGCTGGGTGGTTTCCACTTCTTTTTCTTGTAAGAACATCCATAAACCGCTATCGCCATGTCATCGTTTCCAGGTACAGTACCTGAACCAGTACATGAACCTGTAGTCGCAATGAATCGATATATATACAACGGGCTACTGGGTTGATACAGCGACACAAATACCGTAGCGATCCAGGGATGGCTGTCTGTGCCGCGCGGTACCGTAGGAAGTCTCCACGCAATAACGTGACACGCGATTCAAACATGTGACTGCTCTGCGTTGCACCAGCGCATCTCGCCCGCGTACCATGCAGCGACATCAATACTAGAGAACTATGCGGGTACAGGTAGCAGCGATACCTGGTAGCCTTCAGGTATGAATTTTAAAATATTATTCATTCCACATGTTTTCATACCCGTACCGGTACCGGGTGGGTACTGGTAAAGTGCCACTACAGGTTTCATCAGGGCCTGCGGGTTGTGTATTGTCTCAGACACACTCGCTAGTCCACTCTGACTGTCACCGCAAGCTCTTGAGAGCCTGAGAGTGCTGGATTGTGAGCTAGAATGTCGTCATCAGTGAGCTCTGACACCATTGATTCCTCATGCACGGAGCAGGTGGCTGCTACGCCGGTGAAAGTGGACGGAATCACACGGTCGCCGTCCAGGTCGACCGACCTCGACCGAAGCGGGCTCATCTTGGAGGACTCTACCCGTACCACCGAGAGTACGGATGGCTTGGAGGGGAAGGTGGCGAGGTCAGCCCGCCGTACGTGGGCTGACGACACATGTATCGCGCCGCTCAGTGACCCCCAGAACGAACGTCGACCTCCTCGGAAGCACAATAGCATCGGGGACATCATCACCAAGAGTGCCTCAGGCCCCGGCAGACTGGACGCCCTCCCCTCTGACAGCGGGTCGAGCGCTATCAAGTCGACCTCGCCCCTCAAGTTGCAGAGCTTCTACAGTGTGTCGACTACGGGCAGCGGAAATGGACGGGCTCAGCAGCGAGGAGAGGACCTCCGGCGGGTTTTTTCTCTGGCTTGTGCCGAGGTGCACGCCGCTCCGCACTGCTTTCGCACCTCTCGCGCCCCCCCTCCCCCCCCCTACCACCTCCCTGTTTATGGGGGGTACTTTAGCCGCCCTATTCTGACTCACTGACTCGCATTGCGCTGCCCTGGTAGAACCTTATAGACGACTGGAGCTGCGCCTTGATGTCAAGGAGGAGGATATTGCTACAGGTACGGCTTCCGTGCTGCCAGCGCCCCTCCGTCGCGTGATCCTGAGTTTAGGGGCGGTGGTCGGAGCGCGTGTGCCTGCGGGCTGGTGAAGGAAGCGTCCTTTGAGAAAGTGTCAATGGGCAGGGGTATGTTAAATGAAGCGTAGTTTAGCTATATTCCCTCTAGGTATGCGTTTATGCGTTTGTGAAGCAACATCGTTTAGCGGCTTGATTCCGAGGCCGAGGGTGTGAACCAACTATTGTTGATGGATGAGTTGTTGATGAATGAAATGCGATGTGTTGGTTTGTTTGTTTTAAGAGGGGTATGGGATATGGTGTCACTGGCAATGCGAATGTTATTCGTCCTGTGTGCAGTCTCGTCTCACACGCGCACCGTGTGCTCCTCTCCCAGGGCCGGCTTTACGTCTTCACCAATTTCATTTGCTTCTATTCCAATGTTTTTGGTATCTGCAAGAAGATTGTTCTACCTATCCGGGTGAGCCCACGTCCAGTGTGGCAATGGGGGCGAGACGGCTGGGTGGCGTATTGCCTGAGCCCTGCGAGGGTATTGAGCAGGGGCGTGGGCTGGGTGCTTGCAGGAGGTCATTAGCATCCGGAAGCGCAAGAATGCGGGCATATTTCCAAACTCCATCGAAATCATGCACAGCGGGAGGGCGCACTTCTTCACCTCCTTCCTGTGTAGAGATGAAGCGTATAAAGCAGTCACCTTCAGGTGGAGGCAGTGCAGGTGCTGCCCCTTTTTTTACCAGTTGGTGTGTGTGTGTGTGTGTGTGTCTGTGTGTGTGTGGTGTTTTGTCTGTGTCACCTTGCAACTTTAATCCCATTGCTGTGTCCATCTCCCTCATCAGCAACTATGCTAGGTTGTTTGCCGAGCCAGAAAGCCGAGACACATCGCCCAGGAACTCCTCCCTCTTGAGCTCCACCGTCTCGGATGGTGGGCCTGTCTCAGAAGATTTCGGCACAGAAAGTGAGGAGCCAGCCGCATGGGACACAGGTCAGCGGCCAAAGCTGTTGCGTAGCTTTTGGGTGCGCTATTTATGTCAAGAGGGCATGATGCCTTACACGTTGAATTTGCGTGACTGCAGATGGAAGGCACTCGAAACGCAGGGCAGGAATCTTTCACCGAGCAACACACTGCAACAAGGTCCATTTCAAGCAGTGTGAGGATTCTCCAGAGGAAGACGAGGAGACGGATGACGAGTGCGCTCACTCTGTCCTCTCCCTCTCACCCGTCGTCCAGCATCATTGACATATCGCCGTCATTCGTCCCACCATTGAGGAGTCGACTTCTGTCCTGATTGTGTGGCTGCCCTTGTTTGAACGCAGAAGTGGGTACAGCAGCGAGAGCAGCGACTCTACACGCGGCATGGCGGAGGTAACACATACTGACAATTCACAAACCTTGAATCGAATGGAGTGTACACCAAGAATGATACGATGCCAGGGGGGGCTGAAGGCAGGATTGACCAGAGCTGCTGCCTGATGCAATTGCAGGGCGTTATTTGGGAGCTCAAAGAAGGCACGGCTCCACCCAGCGCCCCAGGCTACAAGACCATGCTGAGCGAGACCCTGAACTGCACGCCCCGAGAGTTTTTTGCCGCCTTCCTATCGGACCGTAGCACCTTTTGGAAGGACGTGCTTGTGGAGCGCGGGGACAAGGGGGTCAAGTTTGACTCTTGGTCGTCTCATTCCAAGCTGGGGACAGTGAGGAGCGTGTACTTCGTCTCTCCCGTCAAGGTAAGGTCAAAGCCACTGTACCATAACACTGTGTGTGTGTGTGTGTGTGTGTGTGTGTGTGTGTGTGTGTGTGTGTGTGTGTGTGAGAGAGAGTGTGTGTGTGTGAGAGAGTGTGTGCTCATAAGATGTGCAGCTGTGCTGACTTTTGTGGTATTTCGTATGCAGGCTCCCATTGGTCCGCCTGAGACGCGGTGCCACCAGAGCCAGCGCTACAATGTATACGAGAATGACCACCTGGTGCTGGAGACCAGTCAGGTGAGGCGGCCTCATCCCATTCTACCCTTTCACGCCGCCTCTGCCTGGGCGGTATCTGCGGAGCTGACGCTGGCCCGGGCGGTATCTGTTGTGGACAGGTCATGAACGACATACCTTACGGCGACTATTTTAGTGTGGATATGAGGTGGGACGTCACGGCAGCCTCGCGTACCACTAGTCTAGTGGAGCTTCGCATCAATATTCCTTTTACGCGGAAGACTATGTTGAAGGGAAAGATCGAGAAGACGACGGCCGGCGAGACGAGCGCTTGCTTCGCCGCGTGGATGTCCAAGGCGAAGGAGCACCTCGAGATCGGCGCTTCGCAGCAGAGCGAGGGGTCGGGGAAGTGTGTCAAGAGGGGCCGCAGGAAGCGCTCCAGCGACAGTGCGTCGATGGCATCTCACGACGCACGCGACGTCCGCGGGCACGAGGACGCAGCTGCCTGCAGTACTATCCGCTATCCGGGCGATTATGCGTCGGAAGCGGCAGTAGCACCGGAGACACTCACGACATCTGTCACGTCCTGGGTGAGCAGTGCCGCGCCATCGATGCGGGTTTGGATGGGGATCGCGATAATCGTGCTCATGCTGCTCAACACCTACCTGTTTTTGGCCCCGCGGAGGAGCTGCACGTGTCAAGTCGGCACCACGGCGATAAATGGCATGATGCAGGAGAACATGCTGATTATGCAACAGCAGATCCTCGACACGCAGCAGCAGCTGGCTCACGTCATGAGGGGGCTGTCGGAGACGGCGGGCCGAATGGCGGCAGCGAGCTATGACGTGCGCAGTCCCTGAGCACGTGTGGCGATAAAATTTTCTTTGCCGATGACGTATCAATTCGTAACGCACGGACATGGAAGACTACCTGTACGCTCACTCTGCCGGAAAATGGAATAGGATAATTTATTGGCTCTATCCACTTCAATCGCGTGCATCAGTCCGATTAAGGGTTTGGTTTTGTTTACGCAATTTTGATAGTTGATTTGGCGATGAGGGCCGAATTGTAATAGCGATACAATATGATATATGCTTGCATATTCTGCTCGCCAACTGATTTGGTAAAGAGGAGTTCGCATGGCAATACCAATGTAAGAAGTAATATATTATATTTATCACGTTGAGATAGAGCTCGCTGTGTTTTACCACTCAAGACGCCGTGCAAGAAGGGGCGTACATTCTTGTATCAATGTGCTGATGCATTTCTCACAAAGAGTTCAATTTGTGTACAACGACTTCAATAATTGGAATTGTACAAACCTTACAGGACGAAACATGAGCAGGTTGGATCAGTAGCAAGAAGATAATAGATTAAACGGAGTGGCTCATTCGGACAGGTTTGTACAGAGAAAGACAGATAGCACTCTCTCTCTCGAGCCAGTGCCCACAAACTCAAAAATTGAACATCATGCCAAGAGTGCCACATCACCAAAGAGCTAGATCGACGTGTGCGAAGACGGTCCACGCGGGCCAAACAACCCGCCAGAACTGCTTAGCTCCCTAGAGGGTTCCCTCGGCGGCTCCTTTGACAAGCTGAAGGCGTGGGTGAGGAGCCTATTCGGGTCGTCAGGGCCGCTGTTACTCCTGAAACTACCACATAAAACTTCTTCCATGCGAAACTCATTCGTTTCACTTTCGCGCCTTGACCTCGTCCCATCGTTCATTTGCGCCCTTGCGTCACACGCACAAAGACAAGCAAATCCCAAACTTAGTACACGCACAAGAAACGTTAGAGAAAGGGTAATGACAAAAGTCATTGCATCACAAAGGAGCTTCATGTGGCACAAACCTCGGCCAAGTATGACTGGGTGGCCGTTGGCGGTGGGGTCATCGGGGACAAACCTCATGCTGCTTCCAGGGGGAGGCAGGAGCGCCACTTCCTCGTGAGCTTCCATATCTTGCTCCAGCATGCTGTCCTCTTGGTAAGGGGAAAGAGGCGGGTTTATGGCTTCCTGCAGGTGAGCTTGGAAATCCCTGCGCACAGAATGTCCCATCAATGCAGATCAGAGGCTGTGTTCTACACATGACCACACAAAACAATACAATACCACTGAAGGACTCGTGCATTCAAGCCCACCAGGATGACATCTGTAGAATAACTAGGTTCTCTCCCACGGCCACGGCTGTGTAGTCAGGGATGTACTGCATCTGGACCAGAGCGCGGGACGCTGCAACAAGCCAGGGCAAAAATACGAAGAGCTGTCACTAAACCCCATACAGATTGAAACACGACGATTTGTGCCACCATCATGGTTAGGACAGACAACGGCAGTATCCCACCCAGAGTACACCAAGGACCAAGACTCGAGACGAAACCCTCCTCTCCAGCGTGCACAGTCACCTTGCCCTGCAGGTTAGTGGAATGCATACGCAGATGTAAACACATTCTGAGTGGAATTACGCAAGCAAGAGTCCACCTGGCACGACCGCGCGTACATGTAAGCGTACATACATGCATGTGTGTGTGTGTGTGTGTGTGTGTGTGTGTGTGTGTGTGTGTGTGTGTGTGTGAACGTGTTTTTGAGCGCGTGGGTGGGTGCGGCAAAGAGCGTTGGGGTGGGTACATGCCTAAGCGTGCCTTTTCGCTTTCATAGAGAGAGACTGTGTGTGTGGTAGGGGTGTGTATGTGTGTGTATGTGTGTGTGTGTGTGTGTGTGCGTGTGCGTGCGTGACTGTGTTTTCGAGTGCCCGCACGTGATTGTATCTTTATGTCAAAGTGTGGGCGAGTGCTGGTGCACACGTGAATGCAATGGTGCTTATGTGCGTGTGTGTGTTCGTGCGCGCGCGTGCGTTTCAGAAGGTATGAGAGTGCGCTGGTGTATGCGTGTGCGTGCGCGTAAGTATGATCGCGAATGTGGACGTCCGTGAATGTCACACACACACACACACACACAGAGCGAGAGAGAGAGAGGGAGAGGGGAGAGAGAGAGAGAGAGAGAGAGAGAGAGAGAGAGAGAGGGGGGGGGGGGGGGAGGGAGGGAGAGAGATTAGTGCGCGCCTGTGCGTGCCTAAACTCGGCGAGTGGATGGGTGGGTGTGTGTGAGTGTGAGAGAGTGAGTGAGTGTGTGTGTGTGTGTGTGTGTGTGTGTGTGTGTGTGTGTGTGTGTGTGTGTGTGTGTGTGTGTGTGTGTGAGAGAGTGCGCGCACGCCAGGTATGTATGTTGATGAACCGAAGTTGGAAGGAGCGAGAAGGGAAGAAGTGCACCTGGAGGATGATAGTGAAGTGGTCCGCCACTTCTCCCGCTTTATACAGCACACGGCGGTCCTCATCCCCGTCCATATGGCGGCGCGAGTCCTGACGCGTCGGAATTCCCATCTGTCTACTCGAACTGTTCTGCTCGTTGGCAATAGTGTAACGGAAACAGTATCTCAGGTCCAGTCTCCTCAGTATCCGCTACCCATAGCAGTATGTGACCGGAACAAGAGAGACGCTACGGGCAATCACCCTATCCAATATCATCCTCTTGCGAGACTCCTCCACTGCTTCCAACTTTTCTGCAGTTTCTGCCAATGCTGTGCCACTGGTCTTCACTGCTACGACCTGAGCCTAAAGAAGCAGAAAGCAACACACGCCATATGGATGAGACAGAGCTGCGACGAGTGTGTTGAGCCGACAGTTTTTCAATGGTCGTTACAATCCAACACAAATGGTTCGCTTCTTTGCACGCACAGAGCAAGATAAAAGTGAAAAAAAGGCCCAATATGGCTTTGGAGAGTGGGGAACATTTGAAAGACCGGTGAAGAAAGGGCAACGCGGGAGGCACCTTGCGGATGAGCTTGCGCAGGGATTCTTTGCTAGACGCAAATGGCTTGAACTCCCTCACACATGACAGCAAGAAAGACTCGACAGCCATTGTCTCCTGCATTCCAACACAGCACATGTCAACAACAGGAGCCGATGCTCACTCCCTCACCAATGCATGTAGACAAGCAATGGTTGACAAACCTGCGGCGTCAGCTCGGGGGTCTGGCTGCGGTAGTGGTTGTGGATGATGCTGAGGAAAGATGTCACATCCATGTTGTGCCTGTTCATCACAATCTTGGTCTGCATGTCGTTGCTCATGTACTGGTCACTCTCGTCCACAATCTCCGCCTGAATCACCTCCTCCAACACATCCTCCAGCGTGATCACCCCGCTGATGACACGCTCCGCTTGTAGCAGAATGTTGGAATCCGTCTCCGTGTACCCCACATCTGCCTCGTTGTGGTAGTGCTTCAGCGAGACAGCCACGAGCATGTGGTTGTAGGTGGTCTTGAACGTCTTGAAGCACTCGTCCAGAGGTGTGCTGTCCAGCACGTACTTAACACTCCTGCAAACATCGTTCAAGTGGAAGTTTGGACACATGGCAAATACACCGCGTGGCCTCACATGAACAGCACCAGAAGGCCAGACCTGTTGCCACGCAACCCAACTAACGTGCGGAGCTCAATGCGATCAGCTGGATCAATCAGAATCAGGTCCTTTGTGTACAGCAGTCCCACAATCTTGTTTCGATCGCCTGGTGATTGATGTCAAATGGGTCAGGCAGGAAAATATAAAGAGGCACGAGCAGGGAATCAAACGCGCGATACTTTTTCCACGGCTGCTCGTGTAGGATCGGGCCTGTCACCTTCGTATACTGGTATTCTGGTGTACCCTGACTTGTAAATCTGCAGCATTGTCTCATAGTCTAGATGTGCGGATGCCTCAAGCATATAGACCCTTTGTATGGATGTCATGACATCAGAAACCTTCTTCTCCTGTAGTTGGTAAAAACGGGCAGCGGTGGGTATGCTCAGCAGTCGGCCGCCTCAGCCGACACGATGAACGAAAACAGTGTCATTAAACATGTGAATAGTTGGAGTCACCTTGTAGTCCAGGGCACCCCGGAGAATGGCTCCATCTTCCGCAGTGAGGCCAGACTCTTGCTGCGCGTCCGGGTTCTCAATATGAATGCGAATGAGCTCTCTCAACTCATCTTTATCATAAACTGTTCCAATCTCTCGACCCAGCGCCTGGAAGAGGAAGCGGCAAAGCAGAGACAGTAAGCACAGGGAGGCTCATTGCTGGAACAGCCAATCTAGACATAGGTGAACCTGCAGGTCGCCAACTTACCAGGTCCAAGGCTTTTGATATGGGCCAGGCGACGGGAAACAGGACGAGGACGAAGAAATAGGTGAGGTAAATGGTTTTGGCGCCGATGTAAAGTCCGTGGCGGGAGCAGAGGCTCTGGGGCACAATTTCTCCCAGGATAACGATGAGAGAGGTTGAAGTAATGAGGCCAAGTACACCAGAGGTAAGATCCGCCAGCAAAATGGAGAGGAAAGCTGCACGGGGGTGAGCGCAGCACATTGAGGGGCATTCCAAATGATGGAGGGTGAGAAGAACGGCATGGAAAGTGTAGGGAATCTAGAGGGGGGAGCGAAGCAAGTAAAGGCACAGCGAGGGGTTTGCTCACAGTTCACAATGGTGTTGCCAATGAGAAGAGTGCATAGCAATAGGTTTCCTCTGCACCGCATCGGATAAATCACACCTGCATTCAAATCAGACACAGGTAAAAAAAGTGGAGAGTCGTCGCTTATCAAGCGGTCGCGTGTTGTGCCGGAGTCGGACGGTAAGAAGGGTGATGGGCGCAAGAATTGCAACGCTGGGTGAGCTCACTGGCATATTTCCTCTCCATTTCGTCGCCCCCCTTCATTAAAATCTCCAGGCCGTGGGTGTCGAGGCTCATGAGGCCGAGAGTGAGGCCGCTGAAGAGCGCCGAGAAGGAAACCACCACCAGCGCGATAAGAAGGTTGGCCCAGACGGGGAGCCCGTCGCCGGCGCCTTCGTCTAACATAGGAGATGGCGGGGGGGGAGAAAATATATTTTCCGTTCCGTTTGACATTTTGCCTCTTCACTGGCGTGCGTGGTGAGCGACGGCTCGAGTGGTATTGGGCGGCAGATGGAGGCGGGGATGGAGGCGACAGCGGAGGTTGGGAGTGTTGCCACCCAGACGCGTGCCACAGGATGCTCTAAGTTGGTTATTGCTCGACTAAATATACCAATTGTGTACCTACCTAAACACCTTAACCCCCGCGAGTTTTGGTCGACCCGTCGCTGCGGATTGCTGCAATCTAGTCGGCGGCTGCTGCGGCGAGAGTGAGTGACGATAGACGGGTCGGCCCACTGCGAGCTGCTTCGTCTCTCTGTCCGGCGGAGCTGCGACGACGTGACATGAGTGTACCACCACACCGTACGTGACACCGCCGTAATGGTATGGGTACGGCACGTGTAGTACTGATAGTAATAGATGGGCTTGTTCGTATTTTAATTTTTGAGCTGTTGAGAAGAGGGTATATTAATAATGTTATCGTAATTTGATAAAATAATTAGCGCAGTTTGAATTTATCATTCTTTTGGATTTCTAAACTTGTGATAGATATTTCAGCGCGAAGATGAATTGACAGCATACAAACGATGACATGCGCAAGAGAGAAGATGACAGCATCGCTACGGATGTAGGTACCCGTACCAATACAATTTGATGCTATTTTTATAGGAAGAGTTTAGGCGGTTCCCCGGGAACCGGGTTCCCCCCCGTGGGTGCGGTTCTTGCAGTCGAAAGAGGACACGTGCACAAACCTGGAAAGAATCCTGCTGGAACTGCGTCACTTACATGCACGCCATCACTCTCAGTTCGGCGCTTTCGCCCCAATCATCAAGTTTGAATCCAACTTTGTTTTTGAGGCTACCAAGACCCGGCAGATGTGTGCTCGCATGGGTGTCGGTGTTCAATTCTCGGCTCCGTATGCCCACCACATGCCCGGCAAGGCCGAACGACCCTGGCGCACACTTCGGGACAATGCATATGCGATGCTCCACATAATGGCTGTCCCTAGCTTCATGTGGTCGTGCGCTGTCAACATTGCTATGTATCTACGCAACCGCACCTACAACCGCTCGGTAGACCTTTCCGGCGGTGCTCCCCTCACTCTCCTCACGTCATGTGTACCCGACGCCTCCAAGTTTCGGGTCTTCGGATGCACAATCTTTGCCAAGGTGCCCGACAAGCTGCGCCGCAAGCTCAGCGATAAAGCGTTCCGGGGCGTTATGGTTGGCTACCCGCCTAACGCCCATGGTTACCACATCTACAACCCGGAAACCCGCCGCATCACCACCTCCGTCCATATTGTCTTCCAAGAAAACACACCGGGCTTCGGCGCGCAACCTTGAGTTGACTCGGTCATCGCGGATGCCGCCGATGCTCACGACCCCCCGGACATGTTGCCCTCACACCCTTTTGGTGTCCTACCTCCTCCTACGTAAAAAGGAGAAGAGTGTGTGTAAAGCGCCCGGCGCCACGCTCGCCCCACCAAGCTTTCAGTCTCACCTAGCCTTCAGCCTACCGATGCTCTCGACCGGATCTAGCTGTTTAAAACTACCGACCCGCGATAATTCGGCCCGTGCGTACATAAATCAGTACTATTATTGTTTTTTCCCGAGGCAACGCCGCAACGCTCACCTAACTTAGCGGGGAGCTTACCTTTCCCACGGCGAAAGGAAGGAGTCAACACGAGCAACGCCCGTCTATGCTTTCGCTACACCTACCCGGCATGAGACACACGCTACAAGCACTACACCTTCGACCAAGATGGCACCTTCCTCAACGCAAGCTAGGACGACGTCAAGACCTCGGCTACCTTGAGGGGGGGTGTTAGCACTAGCATCCCGTTGCCTAGTGCTTATGTACAAGGTAGCAATTTGTCATCCTAGTACTTAGTGTTATGCTATTAGCGGTACTATATTCCCTATTAGTGGCGGTCGGCCGGCCCTGCCGGTGATCCTTTGTCGGCCGCCATCTCTCTCTTCCCATTGAAATTGAAATATTGAAATATTTTACTCCAATACCGGTAAACCGGCTTGAGTCTCTGGGCCCCCCCTGCGTATGCCTAGTGGACTTATTTAGCTAGGGGCTAGACCGTGAACCACTAATCCCAACCTCTCCAATGGCAGTAGTGATACCGTCTAAAACATACCCGTATCCAGGTATTTATAATTTTCTGATCTATACGTAATTTTTTTGGATACAATATGAAATAAAAGATGTCGCTAGTCTCCACGATACGCGGCCTGCTCCAACCGCTGCGGGGTCGCTGATCAGCAAGGCTGCTCAGCTTGAGCATGTCGAGGCGAACCTGCTTGACCTCGGCTCCCGTGCGACTCCGGTCGTGCCGGAGCTTGGGGGGTAGGGCAAGTGAAAAACCCCCCTCGCATAGGTCGTCGTCGGTCCCGCCTCGATCCGTGCTCAACCCCGCCCGAGGTATTAGCCGCTCCTCTCGACGCAGCTCGCCACCTAGCCGAGTCTTCTCTCCTCCTTCGGGGGCTGAGAAGAGAAAAGAACTAGGCTGCAGACGGTGTCCGGCTGGCTCTCCTGCCCCCGAGCCAGATTTTCTCCTGTCCCATGTCCTTTTCCCGTCTGTTTCCAACACCTATCTGATCGCGCTGTGGCCGTCCGTGCCCTCCCCCGGTGGTTTACGTTGTTAGGGGGCCGCCTTTACGAGCAGTGTGCCGTTACGATAACCCTAGGCACACTGCATGAGGCAGCCTATCGATAACTGGGTACCGACTAGGGGAGGGGTTGGAAGAACACATGGATCGAGTCGCCGGTCCTCAAAAGATGGTGGGTACGGGAATTTTTCCAAAAACCCCCCGTACCGGGCTTTTCCGGCGGCGGGCGATCCTAGGGACCGCCGCCGCCAGACGGTGCCGCTCCTCCGGCTGCGACCAACCTCCGTCCTGCGCAGCAACAGGCCTCGCCCCAAGGGGAGATCTAAGGCTCTCGCAGGGCTGGCGATTGCTAGCGAGCGCCGTCCCTAGCGCTGCTTCCCATCTGTCCGCCGCCATCTCCAACACCCTCGTCCCTCCGCTGATCCGTCCGTACCCCGTTTCGCCAAAAAGTATTTCGCAAACACCGCCCCCGCCCCATCGTCGGGAGAGTATCTGCGAGTATTTAGTCGCGGAAAAGACATATCGGACTGGCCGAGCGGGAGATCCCTATGCCGGTGTACGGATATTATGTTTTTCCAAAACCCTCCGTACAGGGCTTCCCGACAGCTGATGATCCCGCGGATCGCAGCTGTCGGTACCTCGTTCAGCCCCCTACCGTGCCAGGCCTGGCACGGCTATGGGGTTACCAGCGCCCACCGCGTGGAGGTAGAGGTAGGTGCCGACGGGCCTGCGAGCGCACCCCTCTCCGGGGCCCCCCGCTGCGCCGGCGGCGGGCGCCCTCTCTTCCCACTTATGTTGTCCCGACACCACGCCTCGGGGTGGTTGTCTCTGTGACTGTCCCATTTTGCATGACTGTGACTATAACTACGTATGCATTAGTTACCTTCCATACTAATCGTGTCTGCACGGTTCAACACGTCTACCGGTCGCCAAGGTGAAAGGTACACCGCCGGCTCCGCTACTATGCACACGATTGCGGACATGCACCGCAACGGCCATCGCAAGAGCCCAATACGATTCAGGCAGCGCGGCTTGTCGGATCATTGACTGCGCCATCGGGACCAATGTCCCCCACTGCCGCTCAATCCGTCCATGTTGCCAATGCGCGTAAGGGGCAGTGATCTCCACGGCGATGTGGAACTCATCCAAGAGGTTTCGGAAGGCATCACCTAAAAACACCGTGTCATTGTCTACCCGAAGACGACGAATCGTGTGCCCAAGAGAACGGATGGTAGTCAACATGCGATAGAACGAGGCGGGAGCCTCATCCTTGGAGCGGACCACATCATGCAGCATGAAACGGCTCCGGAAGTCAACCGCACACAAGCTGTACCGCCGTCCTCCCAAGGATGGAACACTCATAGGACCGCAGAAGTCTAAGCCGAGGACCTCAAAGACACCAACATTCCGGTCAGCCGGCTCACGCGAGATACACACAACACACAACACATGTCTCACAGAAGCCCAACTTCTCCGACGCAGAAAACGCCACACCCTCCACCTGAGTGGACCAAAACCCGTCCAATTGCGACTCGCCAAGGTGGCCGAGTCGGGAGTGCCACAACCACTTTTCCAATGGCGCAGTGGAGACCGAAGCGGTAGGATTCGACGAAGCAACCCGCGCTGGCAACCACACCAATGAATGCGCGCGCTCCAACGGAACCACCGCGCCACCACCATGACCGGCATGAAGACAAAGGTGGTCCACGGGATCAGCTAGCACCACAGAATGACCTTGTCGCCGAGCTTGGGTGAGGCTGAAAAGCCGATGGTAAGACCACGACGCGCGACGGGATAGCTCAGGAACGTCGAGCACATTCTCCATCATGGCAGGAATCTCCCCTCCATCTTCAGCTTTCACACTGATGCGGACCGAGCCCACGCCAACAGCGCGGGCGCTGATACCCTTCACTCAAAGCCGGTCGGTGAGCGCTCGATACTCACAGAAGTCACGGCGCACACTAGTCATGTGATGGCTAGCGCCACTGTCGGCCAACCACGTCCACGTTTTCCCATCGCGCTCGAACATGTGTCGAGCCTCGGACAGTGGCCTCGCAGGGGTGGCCGTCACGTCCATGACCGCCGGAAAAGCAACCGGGGAGTCCACATGCGCAGAGTTACCTCCGGTGTTGTAGTCCGGGCACTTGGACTTGCGATGGCCCTTAACCACAGCCATAGCAAACACCACGAAAAATTCTCGCTCCGCCTCTGCTATATGAGGTACGACGAGTAGTCGCAGCTCCTTGAAGAGATTTCAGTTGGTCTTGGAGCTCGGAGACTTGCCACCTCAAAAGTTCAGTCTTTGCGTTATCATGAGACGCAGCAAAAGCCGTAGGCGTTGGGGGCTCCGTTGCATGTGATTGCGCACGACTCTCGATGCGCATGCCCTCTTGACGAAGATCACGCTTGACGGTATCCATGCTGAGGTTGTGTACGTCCCACGTGTCGGTGATGGAGTGGTTTTCGCTGCGCAGGCCCTTCACCAAGTATATGATGATACGCCGGTCGTGGACGACGTCCCCAACTCGGGCAAGCTGCCGTTGCAGTCGAACTAACCGGTTCAGGTATTGAATGCCGCTCTCGCCGTCCGCTTGCGGCGTCTCCAAGTCCTGCAATAGTTCCGTACACCGGTAAATACCATCGTCCTCATAATGATTGACTAACGCGGTCCATGCAGTGTGGCCGCAGGTCTTGTCATCCTCATTAACATTCTCGATAATGGAAAGATCGTCCTCCGGCAGCGCAAGAGTCAATGTAGAGTACATGTGGACTTGTTGTTGAGAGGAAGCGGCACCATCCGACGACAAAGCCGGAGCCCACTTTTCAATGAGGCCAAATGCACGGAATCGTTTCTTCCACACATCAAAATATCGTCTTTCCACGCTGAACTTCGGTAGTTTTACGGAGTCCATGGCAGGTGCGTCGGATGCGCTCTCAATAGCACCAGAAAATCAGGAAAAAAGCCACCACGAAAAGCATCAACTACCGGTGAAAAGGCGGGCAACACGGCTCAGAAAAGGAGACGTCAAAGGGCTGACCGAAGACGCAGTTGTCATTCTGGAGTCTACACATGCAAGGCAATCAGAAACGAGTCTCAGAAGGTCGGTCAAGTGACGTCGTACATGAGTGCTAGTACACTTGTGGGAAGATGCCTTTCCAAAAATTCAGCCGGACCACTATAGGCTTTCACGAGAAAAGAAAGTGGCGGGTGACAAGCTCCGGAAGCGAATGAAATTCCAGAAAGCGCCAAGCTATAACAAAGGAAGCAAGCCGCTCTTCACGTCACACGAGTCGGCGTTCGGGGGTTCAAGGCTCCAAGCGACACAAGCAAGTCGCTAGCAGCCGGGTATCGAAGTAAAGCTACAAACACAAGAGCCAGCCACTTTGTGAGCCAGCCGCAAATTGAAATTGAAATTGTTTACAACATGTACCGTATGCGCCGGTTTACACCAAATACCGTATGCGCCGGTTGCTGTCTCTGGGTCCTCCCAATTATGCCATACAGGAAACTTACAAGTCAGGGCTAGACCGTTAACCACCTAAATTCAACCTCTCCAAAGGGTGTTCGGGGGTTTTACTCCCCCCCGGGGAGGGTGCGATGCAAGGAGACGGTGTGCAATCAAGGGCGTGCGAAGGTGCAGTGTGCGGGGGGGCGGCGAGAGGTTGTGCGGAATTTGATGCGGTATACATATAGGAGATGGTGTAGCCATTGGACAATGTGCGTGTGGAGTTGCGCAAGTATGCGAGATGTGTCGAGTCGTGCTTTGGAGATGAGTTTGTCAGGAGGGTCGGTGCGGAGGGTGAGGAGACAGGTGAGACTTGCGATGGTGGATGAGTGTTGTGTGCCCGTGCGGCTCATGACGATGGGGAGGATGTCGACCTCGGTACTTGGCCATTGGCTGCGGATGGAATTTGCGAGGGGTGTGTATTTGGCTCGAATCAAGTGGGCTGTTTGGGAGAGGTTGTGGTTTGTGCAGTACTTCCACTCCCCTATCTGAATTTTCTGAATTGATGAGTCTCGGCGGCGGCCGTTTGTGTGACCGACGAATCGAGGTTCGAGGAGACGGATGAGATCGGGTTTGTGCCCCGGGGGTCGTAGCGCAGGGGGGAGAATCTCAGGGGGGAGGATGGAAGGGCACGAGGTTAGGGAGTCGGGCGAGAGACCTTCGTCAACAGCAACAAGGCGGGTAGGCATGTGCGTGGGGTGAGGGGGGTGACAGTCAAGAGGGGTGTGGGTGGAAGTGGAGGAGGCGAATGACTTGATGGGTTTGTTACCGAAGTCTGCAGTGATGGTCTCCCAGCGACCGCCGTTGTGACGTTCCATGAGGGAGAGTAGGAGTTGCAGCGCGCTGTTGTGGCGGTCATGTCCTAGGCCAGACATGGTGGGGTAGTTACCGGCCATATGGCCGGTTCTAGTGAATTGGCCACACATGGGGCAGCGCATGGTGGAGTTGTGTGTGAGGAGGCGGGTGTTGTGGACTCCCCACATGATTTTTTGCTTGTGGGTAAATTGGATGTTGGTGAGTGTTGTGTGTTTGTTGTGGAAGATGAAGTCGGCGTCCTCCTCCGCTGCGCGGGCGAGGAGGGCTCCGTGTTTGGATGTTTGCGAGAGGGGTGTGTGAGTGTGTTTGGTGCTGTGGGTTTGAGCGTCAGTTTTGAGGTTGGTGTATCCGTAGGGTATGGGTTCCCCTAGGGTCTATGGTATGAGGGTGTATGGCCAGGTCCAGTGGCCTATCGACTCTTTTGAAGCTGTGGTGTATGTTGTGTTGGGTGGGTGTCCATCCGCGACTTGGTTAGCTAGTGTGTCTGCGAGGTCGTTTCCTAGTGAGTGGTTGTGTGCTTTAATTTTGCCGAGGTGTGTGCGGAGGCTTGTGTTGCAGCGGGTTTTAAGGGTGTGTGTGATGGCGAGGAGCGTGTCGCGGTGGATGTTGTGTCTATAAGCGGAAGGGCAGTTTAAGTATCCTTGTATGAGGTGGAGGGAGCACGCACCGTATGTAAGGAGGTGGGTGCGGCCTAGTTGGAGGCCTATGTCCATGCGAGCTAGTTCAACGCGATTGATGGTGTGCGAAAGAGGGGTAAAGGTCACCAGAACTTTGATGCGGGAGTCCGAGGCGGGGTGGATGGCGGCTGCTCCTAGGGGGGAGGAGCCTCCCTTTTTGGAACCGTCTGTGTATACAAAGTCCTGCCAGTTCCAAGCAAGAGTATCTCGGGTGGGGGGGTATGTTAGTTGCAGGTTCCGGGAGGGGGTAGGTAAGGGGGTGTGAGGGTGTTGGGGGGAGATGGTAGATGCCCGCTGAGTGTGGTGAGTAGGTGTCGGCGAGGTGTGGAGGTGGGATGGTGATGGTGGGGTTGGGGAGGTGTGTGTCGTAGATTGACTCGAGTGTGTTGTGGAGTGCGGTCATGGCTATGTGTGAGGGTAGAGTGGAGAGGGCTAGGGGGTTGGCTACGAGGTAGATGTCGACCATCCAGCGTGTGCCGAATGGGGTGGGGGTGGGGTGGCATGTGTGTTGGTCGGGGGGTAGGAAGGTGTTGGCGTCGTTGGGGAGGCTGTAGAGGTGGTGGGTATATGGGGAGGTGATGTATTTGGAGTGGCGGTATGGTGTGTGTTCCCATCGGGGGAGTTGAGGATGGTTTTTGACCCTAAACCTAAAACCCAGAGACAGCAACCGGCGCATACGGTACTTGGTGTAAACCGGCGCATACGGTACATGTTGTAAACAATTTCAATTTCAATTGTCACGAGTACAATCCTGCAACAATACACTACATGACATTGTACATGTACTCGTTGCAAAATCCAATGCGTGCTTTTCTATCGGAAGGACGTACATCGTGGCCTCGTGGGTACGTCGATGTTCCAAATCAGCGAGGGTACTGATGCGTAATGTAGTACCAATACCTCCCGATACGTACATGCACGCACAATTAATCTAACTAGCTAGACGACCAGCTAGACAAGATTCCATATGCAGACGAGCCGCGTCGCTAGTCCGTTTGCAACCGTTAGAGAGCCCTAGCACATGGCACGAAGACCTAGCGAGAGCACGTGCAAGCTAGCTAGGCGAAAGTTACTTAAGCCTAGTGCATTAGAGGGAGATGACATAACCTTTTAACAATTCCTTTGTTTGATTACAATCTATTGTTATACACTAACTGTTGAACCATGCATACACGGTCAAAGTGGAAGGTAACTAACGTACGCTCAATTACGGTCAGAGTCACACATACGGATAGTCACAAGGACAACCAGCCCGAGGCGTGGTGTCGGGGCAAAGGAAGTGAGGAGCTGTAGCCTAGCGATAGCTATGTATCGGATTGTCCGATCTAGACATGTACTACACATATCTAGAAAAGCTTACATTAGCTATATGTAACTAATAACTAGTGAGTATTACTTACAACACTGCCCCTATAATAGATAGGTACGGGGTAAAGCGTTGCATAGGCTTTGCGTCTCCCAAGATCGCACTTCGATGTCTTGTGAGTACTGGTCCTGGTAATGGCTTGATGAACATCTTTGCCACCATCTGGTCAGTGGGTAGGTATCGTAACTCGATTGTTCCCCGTGCCACGTGGTCTTTTAAGAAATGCCACTTCATACCGATGTGTATGGTCTTCTTGCTTACCAATGCGTTTTGGGAGTAAGCGATAGCGCTTTGATTGTCCTCCCACATGGTGGTGGTTCCGGTGATGGGGGCGTTGAAAATCTCCCCCATGAGTTGGCGGAGGTGTAATCCCTCCTTGGTGGCGTATGGTGCAGAGTAGTACTGTGCCTCGCATGTGAATTGCGCGACACATGTCCGTTGCTTATACTTGTAGTTGATAGGCCCTCGGCCGACTATGAACAAGTAGCCCGAGCGGGACTTGCGTGTGTTGCTGTCGTTCACCCAGTCAGCGTCGGCGAAGCTTGTGAGTTGGAGGATGTGATCGGTTCCCTCCCCAACGTTAGGCGCAGTTGGATGGTGCCTTTGAGGTAGCGGACCGCCTTCTTAAGGGCCTGGAGGTGAACCTCCGTGGGATGTGCCTTAGCCGAGGAAAGGATGCTCAAGGCGGTGGAGACGTCAGGGCGCGTACAAACGGCCGCATAATGGAAGCAGCCCAAGAGGTTGGGATAGATGTCCTTCGCCACGCCCGTGAGGGGTGGCGAGTCGATACGCGCAAGGCCGGACACGAAGCCGGGGTCCACAGGAAGGGGCGAGGGTTTGCAGTCCGTCATGCCGTGTTTGTCCAAGATGTCACGTAAGTACTTTGACTTGTCCGGGGATAAAGTGCGGGCAGACTTGTCGCGGGTGATGTACATGCCGGGGAGCTGGGAGAGGGCGCCAATGTCCTTGATCTTGAATCGCGCGCCGAATCGAGCCTCTAAGGAGATTAACCATGCCGTGTCGTTGCACGCGCCGGGATGTCATCCACGTACATGGCAATCATCGCGAAGACGGGGCCGGTGCGAAAGATGTAGATGCACGGGTCGGAGACACATTAATGCCAACAAGTGTTGACGAGCTAGTCCCAGAGTAGCATGTTGAATTTGCGGGGGGGTTGCTTGAGGCCGTACATGCAGCGTTTGAGGTGGCACACCTTATTCGTGCCGTCGGAGAGCCCGAGGGGCGGGCGGATGTAAACATCCTCTGTGATGGGGGCATACAAGAGCGCGGTATCGATGTCAAGTTGATAGAGGTCAAGGGCAGCAACAATGGCGAGGATTAGGGGGAGGCTAGCCATGCGGATGACCGGGGAGAAGGTTTCCGTGTAGTCAAGGCCCGCACGCTGCATCCCTTGGCCACGAAGCGAACCTTAAAGCGAAATTGAAATTGAAATTGAAATTGTTTACAACATGCACCGTATGCGCCGGTTTTACACCAAAAGCCGTATGCGCCGGCTGTTGTCTCTGGGCCCTCCCAACTATGCCATACAGGGAACTTACAAGTCAGGGCTAGACCGTTAACCACCTAAATCCAACCTCTCCAGGGATGTTCGGGGGTTTTACTCTCCCCCGGGGAGTTGTGCAAGACGAGGCGAGGGCGGCGTACAGTTAGGGGCGTGCGAAGGGGCAATGTGCAGAGGCGCGGCGGGAGGATGTGCGGAATTTGATGCGGTATATGAGTAGGAGATGATGTAGCCATTGGACAGTATGCGTGTGGAGTTGTGCAAGTATGCGAGACGTGTCGAGGCGTGGTTTGTAGATGAGTTTGTCAGGAGGGTCTGTGCGGGCGGTGAGTAGGGAGGTGAAACTCGTGATGGTGGAGGAGTGCTGTGTGCCTGTGCGGCTCATGACGATGGGGAGGATGTCTACCACTGTGCCTGGCCTGTGGTTGCGGATGGCGTTAGCAAGGGGTGTGTATTTGGCACGTATGAGGTGAGCTGTTTGGGAGAGGTTATTGTCCGTGCAATACTTCCATTCCCCTATCTGA
This sequence comes from Tetraselmis chui, assembly GCA_026401115.1. Classification (NCBI taxonomy): domain Eukaryota; kingdom Viridiplantae; phylum Chlorophyta; class Chlorodendrophyceae; order Chlorodendrales; family Chlorodendraceae; genus Tetraselmis; species Tetraselmis chui. The sequence continues at coordinate 27,433 of JAPMLY010000914.1, forward strand.
ATCTTTTTGATGGATGCGTATCGGCGGCGACCGTTTGTGTGACCGACGAAGCGAGGTTCGAGGAGGCGGATAAAGTCGGATTTGTGTGCGGGGGGTCGTAGCGCGGGGGGGGGGATCTCAGGTGGGGGGATGGCGGGACACGAGGTTAGGGAGTCGGGCGAGAGACCTTCGTCAGCAGCAACAAGGCGGGTGGGCATGTGGGTGGGGTGAGGCGGGTGACAGTCAAGCGGAGTGTGGGCAGGAGTGGGGGAAGCAAATGATTTTATGGGTTTGTTACCGGAGCCTGCAGTGATGGTTTCCCAGTGTCCTCCGTTGTGGCGTTCCAGGAGGGAGAGTAGGAGTTGCAGCGCGCTGTTGTGTCGGTACTCTCTTAGGCCAAACATGGTGGGGCAGTTACCGGCCATGTGGCCGTTGCTAGTGAATTGGCCACATAGGGGGCAGCGCAGGGTGGGGTTGTGAGTAAGTAGGCGGGTGTTGTGGACGCCCCACATGAATTCTTGTTTGTGGGTAAACTGAAATTAAAATTGAAATTGTTTACAACAATACCAGTAAGAACCGGCTGCTCTCTCTGGGCCCCCCCTTTTGCTATGCTCAACTTGTTGTTGGACTTCTAAGCGTGAGGTAGACCGTGAACCACTAATCCCAACCTCTCCAATGGCAGTAACGATACCGTCTAAAACATACCCGTATCCAGGTATTTATAATTTTCTGATCTATACGTAAATTTTTTTGGATACAGTATAAAAAATAAAATGTCGCTAATCTCCACGTTACGCGGCCTGCTCCAACCGCTGCGGGGTCGCTGATCAGCAAGGCTGTCCAGCTTGAGCTGGTCGAGGCGAACCTGCTTGACCTCGGCTCCCGTGCGACTCCGGTCGTGCCGGAGCTTGGGGGGAAAGGCAAGTGAAAAACCCCCCTCGCATAGGTCGTCGTCGGTCCCTCCTCGATCCGTGCTCAACCCCGCCCGAGGTATTAGCCACTCCTCCCGACGCAGCTCGCCACCTAGCCGAGTCTTCTCTCCTCCTTCGGGGGCTGAGAAGAGAAAAGAACTAGGCTGCAGACGGTGTCCGGCTGGCTCTCCTGCCCCCGAGCCAGATTTTCTCCTGTCCCATGTCCTTTTCCCGTCTGTTTCCAACACCTATCTGATCGCGTTGTGGCCGTCCGTACCCTCCCCCGGTGGTTTACGTTGTTAGGGGGCCGCCTTGACGAGCAGTGTGCTGTTACGATAACCCTAGGCACACTGCATGAGGCAGCCTATCGATAACCGGGTACCGACTAGGGAAGGGGTTGGAAGAACACAGGGATCGAGTCGCCGGTCCTCAAAAGATGGTGGGTACGGGAATTTTTCCAAAAACCCCCCGTACCGGGCTTTTCCGGCGGCGGGCGATCCTAAGGACCGCCGCCGCCAGACCGTGCCGCTCCTCCGGCTGCGACCAACCTCCGTCCTGCGTAGCATCAGGCCTCGCCCCCAGGGGAGACCTAAGGCTCTCGCAGGGCTGGCGATTGCTAGCGAGCGCTGTCCCTAGCGCTGCTTCCCATCTGTCCGCCGCCAGCTCCAACACCCTCGTCCCTCCGCTGATCCGTCCGTACCCCGTTTTGCCAGAAAATATTTCGCAAACGCCGCCCCCGCCCCATCGTCGGGAGAGTATTTGCGAGTATTTAGTCGCGAAAAGACATATCGGACTGGCCGAGCGGGAGATCCCTATGCCGGTGTACGGATATTATGTTTTTCCAAAACCCTCCGTACAAGGCTTCCCGACAGCTGCTGATCCCGCGGATCGCAGCTGTCGGTACCTCGTTCAGCCCCCTACCGTGCCAGGCCTGGCACGGCTATGGGGTTACCAGCGCCCACCGCGTGGAGGTAGAGGTAGGTGCCGGCGGGCCTGCGAGCGCACCCCTCTCCGGGGCCGCCGCCGCTGCGCCGCCGGCGGGCGCCGTGGGTAAACTGACTATTTGCGAGGGTTGAGTGTTTTTTGTGGAAAGAGAAGTCGGCTCCGTCCTCCGCGGCGCGGGCGAGGAGGGACCTGTGTTTGGTTGTTTGCGAGAGGGGTGTGTGTGTGTGTTTGGTGTTGTAGGTGTGTGCGTCAACTTTGAGGTTGGTGTATTTGTAAGGTATGGGTTCCCCTAGGGTTTGTGTAACGAGGGTGTATGGCCAGGTCCTGTGGCCTATCGTGACCTATGAACCTGTGGTGTATGTGGTGTCGGGTGGGTGTCCGTCCGCGACTTGGTTAGCGAGTGCGTCTGCGAGGTCGTTTCCTAGTGAGTGGTTGTGTGCTTTAATTTTGCCGAGGTGTGTGCGGATGCCTGCGTCGCAGCATGTTTTGAGGGTGTGTGTGATGGCGAGGAGCGTGTCGCGGTGGATGTTGTGTCTGTAAGCGGAAGGGCAGTTTAAGTATCCTTGTATGAGGCGGAGGGAGCACGCACTGTCTGTAAGGAGGTGGGTGCGGCCAAGTTGGAGGCCTATATCTATGCCACCTAATTCAGCGCGATTTATTGTGTGGGAGGGAGGGGTAGAGGTCACCAGGATTTTGATTTTGGTGTCCGAGGCGGGGTGGGTGGCTGCTGCTCCGAGAGGGGACGAGCCTCCTTTTTTCGAGCCGTCTGTGTATACAAAGTCATGCCAGTTCCAAGCAAGAGTATCTCTGGTGGGGGGGTATGTTAGTTGCAGGCGTTCCGGGAGGGGGTATGTGATGGGGTGAGTTGGGTTTGGGGGGAGGTGGTATATGCCTGCTGAGTGGGGTGAGTAGGTGTCGAAGAGGTGAGGAGGAGGGGTGGTGATGGCGGGGTTGGGGAGGTGTGTGTCGTAGATAGATTCCAGAGTGTTGTGGAGTGCGGTCATGGCTGTGGGTGACGGGAGGGTGGAGAGTGCGAGGGGGTTGGCGACGAGGTATATGTCGACCATCCATCGTGTGCTAAATGGGGTAGGGGTGGGGTTGCCAGTGTGTTGGTCGGGGGGTAGGAAGGTGTTTGCGTCATTGGGGAGGGTGTAAAAGTGGTGGGTGTATGGGGAGTTGATGTATTTGGAGTGGCGGTAGGGTGTGTGTTCCCATCGGGGGAGGATGAGGATGGTTGCGCTGTGTGTGTGAGGGGCTGTGAGGTGTGCGCTGGTGATTGCGTGTTCCATGGCGCGGCGCATGCATTCGTGGTCGTATTCGGGGTTGGCGATGTTGGTGCCTTGCCATGTGTGTGGGGCATTGCTGCCACTAGATGAGAAGACTATGTCTTCGGGGTAGAGGGAGTGGTGTGTGTTAGAGTGAAGGGATTTATTGAGGGGGTCGGAGTAGAGTTCTGTCTGGATGCGAAATGTGTGGCGGAGAGCAGTGAGTAGGTCTTCTCTAGTGGCCCATCTATTACGGGTGGTGGTGGCGGGTGTGGGTGAGTGGATATCTGAGCGGGAACCTAGGCGAGTGAGGAGGTGGTAGACCTCCTCTTCTAACGTATGCTGCGAGAGGTCGGGGCGGAAGAGTTGGTAGAGATGGCGGACGCGGGGGCCGTTAAGGGTGGTGACCGCGCGGCCGTCGGGAGTGCAGAGTACGGTGGTGTCGTGGAGTGATGGGTGTGCGTGGATGGCGAATTTACCGGTAGGGAGCATGTCGAGGTCGGGGTTGATGGGGTCGTGGTTGAATGTGATTAGGGGGTGTGACCAGGGAGGGGGTCCGGGTCCTGGCAGAATGGGTGTGGTGGAGGGGACAAAGCCGGAGTTAAATGCGGTGAGGGCGGTGGGGCCGGAGGGGTCTCACTGATGGTGTCGTGTAGTTGTAGGCATGGGGCCCACTGGACCTCGTGGAGGTGGGTGAGGTCGTGTTGTTGGCCGCGAGCACACCACTCGCACTGCCATGTGGCGGGTCCCCGAGCTGGGCGGCATTGGGAATGTACGGCAAAGTGCGGGCATCTGCAGCAGGTTGAGGTGGGTTTTGTGTGCAGTAAGTCATGACAGATGGAGCAGGCGGTGGGGGAGGGGGTGGGGAGGCATACCGATGTGGGGGTGGATGAGATGAGGCGGAAGCCGTCGTCGAGTTGTAGCTGAATGTCCCATTCCGTGAGGTGTTCCGGGGCCCATTCAACCATGTACTGCGTTTGGCCGTATTCTGTGTCCTTGTGTTTGGAAGTGATGCGCGTTACGTCGCAGGGGGGGTAGTGGTTGTCGGAGGGGGTGAGGTATTCTGTGTCTAAGTGTGTGGTGGGTGCGGTGGGGGTGGGGTGAGTGGTGCGTGAGGTGTAGATGCCGGATGAGAGGGTGGGGGGTGAGCGAGGGAGGTGTGGGGAGAGGAGGGGAATCCATGAGGGGTGTATAGTGGTGGGGGGGATGCTTGTTTGGTAGTGAGGCTTGTGAGGGGGAGGAGGCTGTGGATAGTATCGAGGGGTTCGGTGAGGATTGCGGCGAGGAGGCGGATGGGAACTTAGAGTGGGGTGGTGGACCCCGTGAGTGTGGTGATGGATTTGCAGGATTTGAGGATGAAGGAGGATGAGGTGGCTCTGAGGAGGACTTGTGGCCACGTGGTGATGTTGTTTTTCCAGAGGGGGGTGAGGCGGGGGAGGAGGGAGGCGTGTGTTTTGCGGGGAGAGAAATCGCTGTAGGCTTGCTTATATGTGTGAGGGTCGGTGATGTGTGTGGCTTTGCCCCGGAGTGAGGCGAGGAGGGCGTTGTCTTGAGTGGTGAAGTGGGCGCGGATTGTGGAGGCAATAGGGCTGGTGAGGGAGAGTGGAGGGATGTTGTGGAATAGGGTGCCCGCATCGCGCTGAGCTCTGACTAAGCACTTGAGTGTGGGTGGGGTGTAACAGGTTGACATGATGGATTCCGAGGGCCAGTGGGAGTACGTGGTGGATAAGGTACGGATGTGTGCGCGGGCCATGTGGCCTCTATAGCCTGAGTTGTTCATGACTTTATGTAGGTGGCAAACTGTGAGTTGTGCGGCGTGGGCTTTGAGGGAGGGGAGGCCGTATCCGAGGTCGGAGGTAGGGCGGTGGAGGGCGGTGAGGGGAAGGTTACGTACCGAGGAGACGGCGGAGCGGAGTGCGCGGCAGATTTGTCCTTCGAGAGTGTCGAGTTGGGAGTCGGTGAAGAGGCCGAGCTGGAGGGTGAAATGTTTTCCGATGAGGAGTCCACGGATGACCCTGATTCTGCGGGATTGTGTTAGTGGGGAGGTGGAAAGGGTGGTGATGAGGGATGCAGTGGTACGTTTTAGTTCCAGCCAGTGTTTGGTGAAGGTGAGGGAGGTGTTCAGTTCTACCCCTAGGACGCGGTATGTGTCCGCGGGGCCAATAGAGGGAATGGGGGCCGGGGTGGAGTTGAGGGTGACGAATTGAGTTTGCAGGCGGGATGCGAGGAGGGTGGTGTTGGCGAGGGTGAGGGCGTTGCATGTGAGCCAGAGGGCGCCGGTGATGCAGCATTTGCGGATGTTGACGGTCATGCCCGTGTAGGCGCTGAAGAGGGAGAGTTTCCTGAGCTGGATGGTCATGTTGGGGGTCGAGCCCGTGGCGAGGCTGAGGTCGTCAGCGAAGCCGTGGCCTGGGTATGTGGCTGTGGGTTCTGTGGGGTCGACGTTAATGGCGGGGGGGGCGGGCGGTAGCCCCGGCTTCCCACCGTGAGCCATCGAAGGAAGGGTTCAAGGAAGAGGGTGCATAGAAAGGGGGAGAGGGTGTCTCCCTGGAGGGTTCCGCGATTATTGTCGATGGAAGGGGTGGGGCCATGTGGTGTAATATAGTCTGTGGTTGAGACTCCGTAGAGGTGTTCGCATGTATCGACAAAGGTGGGGGGCATACCGAGTTGACGCATGTGTTTGAACATGATGCGGTGGTCCACGGCGTTGAAGGCGCCTTTGAAATCCGCGTACATGACGTAGATGTCTTTGTTGTGGAGTTTCGCGTCCTCCATCGTCATAATTAGGGAGGAGAGGGCGTCGTGGATGCTGCGGTGTTGTCGGAATCTGTCCTGTTGGTCGCTGAAAATGCCGTGGGTTTCGGCGTACTTTGAGCCTGCATCTTTGATTAGTGATGTCCAGAGTATAAGGAGGTTATTCATGAGGGCGATAGGGCGGTAGTTATCGAGGAGGGAGGGGTCGCCTTTTTTGTGTAGCAGGCAGGTTGTGCTGTGGCACCAATCAAAAGGGGTGTAGGATTTGTGGGCGAGGAGGGAGAGGAGAGAGAAGAGGGCGGAGCGGGTCGCCGGTGGTAAGAATTTGATTATTTAATTGGGGATACCGTCGGGGCCGGGGGCTTTGCCGGTGCCTAGGGAGTTGAGGGTTTTATCGAATGTGTCGCGGGTAATCATGTCGGCAAGGGTGAGAGAGATGGCTTCTATGATGGCGGAGGGAGAGGTTGCGGTAGTTTTGTCGGGTTTGGAAATGCGGTGGAGGGTGGAGTCGGCGCCGGCGGGGGGTAGGAGGCCGCCTTTAATTTTCAATCGGCGGTGAGAGAGTTTGGGGCAGGTGTCATAGGCCGTATTGGCTCGAGTTCTCATTTTCGTCAGCTTATCTGTGGTGGTGGCGTAAAGGAGCTGGCGTATGCGTGCTTGGCATTGTTGTTTGATGGCGTCAGGGGAGAGGTATTCAGTTGTGCTTAAGAGGGCTTGGGCGAAGGGGAGGGGGCCGCTGTTCTTGCTGCATTTGCGGAGTTTGAGTATGTGAGTGCGTGTTTTTTTTGTAAGCCAAGTAGGGTCAAGGGACGCTTGGGGTGGGCGGGGTTTTTTGGCTGGGAGGAGGGGCCAAACTGTGGCGGCGTGGCCCATGTGTTGGGAGAGGAGTGTAGTGAATTGTGAGGCGAGGGTGTCGAGGGTGTCGGGGGAGGCCGAGGTATGTGAGGTGTTGAGAATTTCTGCGTGGAGGGCGGCCGTTTGATTGATGAGGTCGGGTGTGCTTGCTTGATACGTTTGTATGTGGTCGGGTGTGAGGGGAAGTCGAAAGTTGAGTTTGCGCGTCGTGTGATGTGTGTGGGGGTGGGTATGGGGAGGGGGGGATGTGCCATTAGGGAGAGGGGGGCGGGAATAACTAGGTGGATTGCAGAGTGGTCGGTGAAGTTGGAGGGGGAGGGGAATATTGAGCAAGGGGATGATGGGAGGGTGAGAGGTGAAGGGGGCGTGGTGAGCCAGTGGTCAAGGCAGCCTCCGCTGCGGGGGAAGGTAGGGATGGGGTTGTGTAGGGGTTGGAGGTGGGATTTTAGTAGGGAGGTGAGGGCAGGGTGACATGTACATGTGGTGGTGGTCGTTTGGAAGTCTCCACCCCAGAGGGTGCGGTGCTGCGGGTGGTCGTCTGCCAAGCGGAGGCCCCATGCTGCAACTTCGGCATATAAGCGGGTCAGTTGGGGGGTGTGGAGCTGGGGCATGTAAGCTCCTATGAGGAGGTAGGGGGTGCCTGAATGAGGGACGATTTCTAGTCCGGCGATATGGGGGATGAGGTGGGGGGCGGGGTTAGGACAATGGCAGACTGGAATGAGGCTCTGCGGACAGCGAAGAGAACGCTTGCGTTGGGTAGGGGCACATGTGAGTAGTAGGGTCGGGAGCTTTTGAGGCGGTATTGGGGGAGGGCGATACGCCAACGGGATTTGTGGGTGGCATGGTTGGTTTCGGTGAGGATGAGGATGTCCGGGCGGTGAGAGGTGGAGAGGTGTTCAACATCCATAATGGAGGTGTGGAGGCCGCGGGTGTTGAGGGTGATGAGATGGAGTGGTTGGGATGTGTAGTGTGGGAGGATGGGGGAGGGGAGGGGAGGGGCGGTGCTGGGAGGGACGTCGGGGGGTGGTCGATGGGGGGGGGGTTGGAAGGGAGGGGGGAGGAGAGGGGCGGATGGGGGGAGGGGGAGAGGAGGGGTGGGAAGCTGTTGGGGGGATGGTAGTTTGTGTCGAAGGTAGTTTGTGTCGAAGGCGTTGACGACGCACTGTTTGGCCTGGCCGAGCGGTCCATTGCTGGATATCCCACGCAGCATGAGGATGCCCAAGTGGTGAGGGTGGATGGCTATTGAGCCATCAATCATCTCACAGGTTTCATTGTAGTCATCAAATGTCTGGCGCATGAAGCGGACGTATTCGGTGAGGCACTGGTTAGGGCGCTGCCGGAGCATGAGGTTGTCCATCAAGTAGAGGGAGCTGGCGATGGACCGGCCATCCAACCTTGTTAGCACTAGCATCCCGTTGCATAGTACTTATGTACAAGGTAGCTATTTGTCATTCTAGTACTTAGTGTTATGCTATTAGCGGTACTCTATTCCCTATTAGTGGCGGTCGGCCGGCCTTGCCGGTGCCTTCGCCGGCCGCCATCTCTCTCCTCACACTTCTCTAGTCACCAAAGCCGGCCCCCCTTGTGGGGCCGGCACGACCTCCGTGTAACTATCCGTTCCCAACTCTAACAGGTTATGGGCCCTCCACCAAGTTACACTAGAGAAGAGCGTGTGTAAAGCGCTCGGCGCCACGCTAGTCCTACCTACTCCCACGTAAAAAAGAGTAGAGCGTGTGTAAAGCGCTCGGCGCCACGCTAGTAATTCATCGTCCCACCGACCCCACGCTTCGCCTTCGAGCTGGTTGTCCGCGACTGTCCTACCATCCCCCACGTAAAAAGGAGAAGAGCGTGTGTAAAGCGCCCGGCGCCACGTTCGCCCCACCCAACTTTCAGTCTCACCTAGCCTTTCAGTACTTTAATTAGTACTGTTATTGTTTTTTCCCGAGGCAATGCCGCAACGCTCACCTTACTTAGCGAGGAGCTTAACTTTCCCACGGCGAGAAAGGGGGAGTCAACACGAGCGCCCGTCTATGTTTTTTGCGTGCCTACACGCTCCTAACGGCCTTGTTGGCTGTGCTTCTTCCTCGCCGGTCGCTCTCATGCGTCGGCTAATTCCCCCGTGGACAGTTTTTCCCGCTACATGTCAGAATAGTACATTACACAGTACATTTGGAACTGCTTCATATCGGCAACTCGCCGGTAGCGGCACGTTCTTGTGAGCGCATGTCGCTACACCTACCCGGCCGGAGACACACGCTACAAGCACTACACCTTCTACCAAGATGACACCTTCCTCAACGCAAGCTAGGACGACGTCAAGACCTCGGCTACCTTGAGGGGGGGTGTTAGCACTAGCATCCCGTTGCATAGTACTTATGTACAAGGTAGCTATTTGTCATTCTAGTACTTAGTGTTATGCTATTAGCGGTACTCTATTCCCTATTAGTGGCGGTCGGCCGGCCTTGCCGGTGCCTTCGCCGGCCGCCATCTCTCTCCTCACACTTCTCTAGTCACCAAAGCCGGCCCCCCTTGTGGGGCCGGCACGACCTCCGTGTAACTATCCGTTCCCAACTCTAACAAACCTCTCACATAGTGGTCCCATGTTATTGTGGCGCAGTCGGGACGAGCTGCTAAAACGCACTTGGCTGCTTGGTCAGCACGCTTGTTTTCACAGGCAGCATGCAACAAGAGTGCGTAGGCGTAGTTTTGGGCTTGCTCTTCCACCCAGGCGCCCGACTCGCGGATGGCTAACTGGGGGATGAGTTACGTTGTTTGAGGGAAAGGAAGGTAAAGAAGCTCCTTTTCCACTCCTTGAAGTCCGTGTGTTGGCCCCATGGTGGGAACATACACTTTCATGGACCGGGTGAGAGCATCCTTGTCGAAACCGGCGACCTCGCTAATAGCGCGGCGACGCCCCCCACGCCCGCTCTGGGCACCACGATGAGCGTGGGAAAAACAATGGCCAAAGAGGAAAAACGGCGGGCCATTAGGGAGTGGGGAATGACCTCGCAAGGCCGGCGGCACACCGTACGGGTGCGGTTGGCCACGAGGAGGGGGGACGCGGTACGGCTAGTCAGATTGAAAGGGGTTCCGTGGGAGGGAGCTGGATACCCGAGATGCGGGTGCGGTGGGGGGGTGGTAGGTGATCTAGGTTGGACTAGGTGGGGGTGGTGGGCTGAACGTCGCGCGGGATGTTGCGTTGCGCATCGCGGCGGCGTTGATGTGTCAGATGTGTCGGACGCCTCCGCGTCCAAACGGGCGTTGATGAGCGCCATTTGCTCGAGCACGAGTGCGAGCGCATTAGGGGGTGGGGCAAGGGAGCTTTGCTGTGAGCTTTGCCCATCAGTGTCAGCATGTGCGTGGGGTGGGGGGTCGAACGGGTGAGTTATGGGTGCCATGGGCGCCCGCCGGCGGCGCAGCGGCGGCGGCCCCGGAGGGGGGTGCGCTCGCAGGCCCGTCGGCATCCCCTCACCTCCCCGTGGTGGGCGTTGGAAACCCCGTAGCCGTACCAGGCCTGGCACGGTAGGGGGCTAAGAGGGCCGATAGCTCGATCCGCGGGATCAGTAGTTGTCGGGAAAGCCATGTACAAAGGGCTTTTGAAGAAATAATTTCTATGCAATACCGGCACCGAGATCTCCCGCTCGGCCCGTCCGATATGTTTTTTCGCGTACAAATACTACTAAGAACAGTCCTACCTCGAGGGGGTGGGACATGTACTTCAAGAGCGTATGATTGCGAGAAGGGTACGGCCGGATCTGCGGTGGGGGGTGGGTGTTGGAGCTGGTTGTGGCCAGCCGGGAAGTAGCGCCAGGAAAGGGCGCTCGCTAGCCGCCGACCAGCCCTGTGCCGGTCGACACTTCTCAGGGGAGGAGGCAAGACATGGCATAGGCCGTTGGCCGGTCGCAGGCGGAGGAGCGGCTATGTGAGGCGGCGGCGATCCTCAAGATCAGCCGCCGCCGGAAAGCCCTATACGGAGGGCTTTTTGGATAATTAAACTAATGTCCGTACCCGGTGTCGAGCTAGTTGGGGAGCAGCACAAGGGTAGGGCGCTCACTAGCGAGCCGCCACGCCGACGAGATACATCTCCCGAGGGGGGGGTAGGCTTGGGCGGCAAGGAGGCATGTCGCGACGGAAGGAGCGACAAGATCTGGCGACGACGACCCTCCGGGTCGGCGCCGCCGGAAAACCCCGTACGGAGGGTTTTGACTAATTTCCGTGCACCCGCGGCCCGATGGAACCGGCTACGGCGACCTGACCCCCCCCCCCCCTCCTCGATACCCACTACCGGATAGACGAGACCCTTGCGGGGGGGGCCGGGTAAGCGCGGAGGCCCCAACCTCAACAAAGTCTACTAGGTGGACGCCCGATCAGAGGGGGGAGGGTACGGACGCACGCCGGACTATTTGACAAGTACCCGGGTACCAGATAGAGAAAAAACCGGGGAAGTGAGCGGGGAAAATTCAGGTGCGGAGGCAGGAGCGCCCATTTTTTCTATGTCTATGTGTCTCGGTCCCGCCCACCTGTCCTCGAGGTGACGGGGGACCTTGACAAGGAGGACCGTCGCGTCGGCGGATGCGGCGGTGACCTTGGCGGGGCTTACGGGATGGGGCGGCGGGATCGACGAGCGACCACGCGAGGAGGGGTTTTTGGCCAGCCTTTCTCCTCCTTTCTTCGGCAAGACCGAAGTCACGCGGGAGCTAGATTAGGCTGGCCCGTCGTCCCTCCCGAACGCCGACCGGCCTCGGCCGGTCGGCACCCCGGTTCGGTGGGAGCGGGCCGAGCATCGTGAAGGTCGAGCAGCAGTTTAGTTTTGCATTTCTCGACAAGTGGATTTATTTTTAGATCTGTTTTTCTTGATTACGAAAGTATTACGCTGTTACTGCTTAGGCGGGGGGACTGTGGCAATTACTGCGGTTGCTTACAGATTTTTAACTCCCGAGGAACGTCGGCACACATTGCAGATAGGTGTGTCAATAGGTGTACCTGGTCGACGAGACCCGGGCCCAACTTGCTAATAAGTCCTGTATGGAGAAGTAGAGTGGCCCGAGAGACAACAGTCGGTCCAGTTTGCCGGCACATGTTGTAAACAATTTCCAATTTCCATTTTTTCCAATTTATGGGTGCCATGACGGCAGACGGGTAACAGCATGCAACGGTAGGAACCCCTAGCCGGGCTTGTGCCTAACACCGGTTGCAGAGAAACGGCATGATGCCCCTCGGCTTATAGTCCCGGGGTGTCTCAAAGCACGTTTTTTGTGTCCTCCACCCAGTGTGGGGCACGAGTTACACCCACGACCAGAGTAGGTGGAGGCCACGGCTAGTTCAAGAGGAGCTAGTCGCTAGCGGCTAAGCGCTAAATGTTGCTACCGATGCTAATTATTTCTAGTTGTCTTGCACCCTATATATACATATTCACCCACCAGTGCGCCCCCCCCCCCGTCTCCAACTTGGACCCGTATGCACCTTGTCCACACACGGCGAGTGCGCCGGTGTGGGTGGTTGGCGGTCGTCCTCGAGCAGCTGACGGGGGTGGGTTGTTAGTGGGTTTTATCACGCATGTTATACTGGCGGTAACGCCGACTATATCAGTTCAGTACTAGTTGGATAAAAAACTTGGCTTCCGCGGGACAATCGCTGATCGCAGCTCGCCGAAAAAGTTGGTCGCGTGTGAGTGACTTGAGGCGGGGGCCCATAACATGTTGAACCATGCATACACGGTCATAGTGGAAGGTAACTAACGTACGCTAAGTTACAGTTACATTCACACATAAGGACCGTCATAAGGGCAACGAGCCCGAGGCGCGGTGTCGGGACAAAGGAAGTGAGGGGCGATAGCCCAGCGACATCTCTGTTTCCAAAACAAACAGTGTATCGGATTGTCCTATCTAGACATGTACTACACATATCTAAAATAGCTTACAATAGTTATATGTAACTAATAACTAGTGAGCATCACTTTCAACACTAACAATCAAACATACTCTCATCTCTCCTTCCATATGCACATTCACCTGCAGTGACAACTATAGCAAGCAAAATAGAACATATTTGTGTCTGCATGTAGCTCATAGAAGGCAGAATGCCACACTGGTTTCGGAGCTCTTTGGTCGACGCACGCTGTCGTTGTTGCTTGATTCGCTCGACGTTGATTGACTAAATTCGAGATGGCTTCTCTTGGACTTGGTAACTACGTTGTGGTCATACTGCATGTCGGAGGTTTTAGAGCCTCAAACATTAGACTCGTTTTACAGCGTGAGCCTTGCACCGGTAAAACTTGGTTTCCTGCCAGTTTGATTTCACCTAACAAAGAACCTTTCGACGTTGCCGTTCGAGAGTTCTTCGAGGAAATTGGCCTTACCTTGACTGTCGACGACTGTGCCATGTTGAGAAACAAGCCGGTTCGAGTGGCGTTACTTGAAGGGAAACATCATATTGTTTACGACTTCTCGGTAATTGTTCCGGTGCCTTACGTGACAACTAATTCACGAACCCCAGTTGAAGTTTCGCAAGCTGTTATTGCCCACGCGACCATTAATCTTGATGTTACTTACGTCCTTCCAAAATCGATTGACATTGACGGTATTTCGCTCACGCCATCTAAGGTTGGGTTACTTCCCGCTGCTCAACGTAAATTCGAGCTACTTCACTTTGGTTACGTGGCTCAATGGGAGGCTTTTCGGGACGAAATTTCTAAGCATATGTTCTCTCACGACGACACATCGTTACAGGGCTACTTTGGAGCTCCGTTTTACAACTCTTGATTATGATCATGTGTGGATATTGATCAAGGGGTACATTAATCAAATATGTGGAGAAAACCCGACTGACTTACGCATGGGAGTTCCTGCTCCTACAACCAACTTTGATGGTCTAAGCATAACTCTTATTGAGATGCAGCGTAAAGCTGCAATAATATCTACCTACCAAACATGCCAAGACGCACGCGCACTTGAAGGCTGGCTCGAGGCGCGACCTCAACGTTTCGCCATGGTTGGGATTAACGCCAACTCGTACAACGCTATTGTGTGGATTGCGTCTCAGTCCTATGGACCCTTGAACATTTTATGGGTTAGCCGTAAGTAGCAAGCAGCCATTTCAAACTTTTACGTCTCTCCGGTGGCCGAGATTCGTAACACGTCCCTTTTGCCTAACATCCGGGATGACGCAATTAACGCCCTTCTCGGACTTACGCAAAGAACATGAGTTACGCATTCTACACCCAACTATTCAACGACTTCTTACAAAGGTCCCGACAACCTCTTACGGATAATATTTAGTGTGTTCGGCTCCTCAATGGACTAGCTAATTTTCAACTTCATACTCATGCCAAGTCTCTCATCGTTTGCAGCACAAGGGTTATAGTTTGCGCTTGGTGGAGCTGCACAGTTTTCTAAATGACCTCGTGACTGATTCGCCACATTTGGGTCGTGCTAGGCCAGCACCAACCCAATCTACCGCCCCTAGAGGAGCACAACCCACCAGGAAGCGACCTAACGACAATCCAATGGTCGAGGCGTCTAAACCAGGGTTGTGCTGAACTCAGTTCAATTCAGTCGAGTTCAATAGTTCAAGCCAAAACTGAACTAAACTGCCTGAATTCAGTTCAGACTGAACTTTCAGAAAAATCGACTGAACTGGCCCCTACTGAACTACCTCTAAACAACTCAAATTTCATCCTAGCGATAGCTCTATGTGCTCCGCTATCGATATGACACATATTTGCGCACTATTTACCACAAGCGCCGAACAACGGCCGCGTAATCCTTAGCCTCCTAGCAGCCACCCACAACACATTGTTAGCACTAGCATTGCATTACCTAGTGCTTATGTACAAGGTAGCTAATCCTTATCTTAGTACTTAGTGTTGTACCAATAGCGGTACTCTATTTCCCCGTTAGTGGCGGTCGGCCGGCTCTGCCGGTGCCTTTGCCGGCCGCCATCTTTATGTTTCCACTCCCTTTTTCCCCACTGCTGCCCCCCTAGCGGGGCCGGCTAGACTACCCGTGTGACCATTGTACTTCCAAACTCCAATACACACAGCACACACACTGCCTTTCCACTTTTCACTCCCTAGCTTCCACTTATCGTCTTCTATGCCAACAAAGTGCATATGGTAGGCCGAGAGGTCGGGAGGGCAAGGGGCGTAGACATCACAACTTGTAACTATGGTGTCAACTACATTTTTCGTCTCTACATAATCACTATATTCATAGTCATCGTTGCTAGACTACTGCAGCCCGGTTCAGGGGCTAGTTCAGCTCAGTTCCGCGCTGAACTGAATTCAGCTCAGTCGGTTTATTAGCCGTTCAGTAGTTCAATTCAGACTGAACCGCAGTCCAGTTCAGTCGGAACTGAATTCAGACTGAACCGCCTGAATTCAGTTCAGTCTCAACTGAACTTTCAGATTCGGAGTTCAACACAACCATGGTCTAAACATTGGCAATGAGGCGAGGAGTCAGGATTTGGTGGAGGTCATGGTCGCGAAAATGGACGTGAAGGTCGTGGCCGAACTTCTCCAAACACTAGCCGCATTGACTTCAACGCCATCGCTTTAGCTTTACCCATGTAGGATCGCAAGCGACACTAAGAGGAGGGGCTTTGCTTCAAATGTGACAAGAAGGGGCACCATGTCTTCTAATGCCCGGAGCTGAAAGGCAAGGAGGCCGATCGGCGCTTCGTCCAAGCAAAACGACGGTGGCAAGGCTGCTCTTAAGACGAATTGGAACATCCGGCTACACGTTTTGGTCGTTTTGAGTCAATGTTAGCGACATAGCCGGTCGAATCACACAATTCACACTCGACACTTCCATCGACTACAATTGCGACACTTGCGAAATTAGTAGTTGGTCGTCGTCGTCAAAACAAGCAGAGAAAGTCGTAGACATGCAACCATAAGTTCAATTGATTGGAAACTTGTTGACAATGTTTTCGAACCTGTGCACGCACGATTTGATTTCACCTTGGAAGTTTGTGCTGATAACGAGGGTCTTGACTCGCACGGTGACTTACCTCACTGTTCGCCGAGTGACTCTGTCATGGAGAGAGACTTGAGTAGGGAAAGTGTGTTCATCAATCCACTCCGGGAGTTGGTAGAACATATCGGTCGTCACTTCGAGGGTTGTAGGCGTACTGCTCCGACAACTGCGATGGCTGTGTTTGTTCTTCCCAAGTAAGATAAGTTCAACGAGCTCACTCGACACTGGAAACTCTACCAAGAATTCCCAGCGAGGACAAAGCTATTTACTCGCCAGTCGCTAGACGATCCGACCCGGCAAGAGGTGGTTGCCCCAACTCCATGGCTTATTGAGCTGTGGTTAGTCGACGCTGATTGTACTTTTTTTCCATTCAACCCCGGCTACAATTCCCGATGAACCCACCTCGGTACATTTATTACCAAATGACCTTGTAGAGCCCATCGCTACGCTACGACACTTTTCTCCGGGAGCTACTGCTCCGTTGACGGACCGCCCGGAAGCTCGCCCCCTTGATTCGAACCGAGCTAGTTGTGAAAACTTTTGATGGCGGACAACTAGTTTTCACAGTTTCCGGATTAGGCGACTGCGCTGCGACACTTGACTTCGTGTCAAAAGACTTCGTAAGATGCTTTTCTTTGTCAACTCGTAAGTCTCAGACCAAGACTCTAGTTCGACTTGCCAATGGTCAACGTGTGACGTCTTTGACGGTCCGTGACATCCCCTTCGAGCTGGCTCACCACGAGTTTCAACGCATTTTTTAAGTCTTGCGAGATTTACGCGTTGTTGATATTATACTCGGTGTACCATGGCTTGACGACGAGTAAGCCTCTTTACAGCTAGGCATGTTAGCACTAGCATCCCGTTGCATAGTACTTATGTACAAGGTAGCTATTTGCCATTCTAGTACTTAGGGTTATGCTATAAGCGGTACTCGATTCCCTATTAGTGGCGGTCGGCCGGCCTTGCCGGTGCCTTCGCCGGCCGCCATCTCTCTCCTCTCACTTCTCTAGTCACCACAGCCGGCCCCCTTGTGGGGCCGGCACGACCTCCGTGTAACTATCCGTTCCCAACTCTAACAGGTTATGGGCCCTCCACCAAGTTACACTAGAGAAGAGCGTGTGTAAAGCGCTCGGCGCCACGCTAGTCCTACCTACTCCCACGTAAAAAAGAGTAGAGCGTGTGTAAAGCGCTCGGCGCCACGCTAGTTATTCATCGTCCCACCGACCCCACGCTTTGCCTTCGAGCTGGTTGTCCGCGACTGTCCTACCATCTCCCACGTAAAAAGGAGAAGAGCGTGTGTAAAGCGCCCGGCGCCACGTTCGCCCCACCCAGCTTTCTGTCTCACCTAGCCTTCAACCTACCGATGCTCTCGACCGGACCTGGTTTTTCAGACCGACCCGCGAAAATTCGGCCCGTGCGTACTTTAATTAGTACTGTTATTGTTTTTTTCCCGAGGCAAATGCCACAACGCTTACCTTACTTAGCGAGGAGCTTAACTTTCCCACGGCGAAAAGGGGGAGTCAACACGAGCGCCCGTCTATGTTTTTTGCGTGCCTACACGCTCCTAACGGCCTTGTTGGCTGTGCTTCTTCCTCGCCGGTCGCTCTCATGCGTCGGCTAATTCTCCCGTGGACGGTTTTTCCCGCTACATGTCAGAATAGTACATTACGCAGTATATTTGGAACTGCTTCATATCGGCAACTCGCCGGTATCGGCACGTTCTTGTGAGCGCATGTCGCTACACCTACCCGGCCGGAGACACACGCTACAAGCACTACACCTTCTACCAAGATGACACCTTCCTCAACGCAAGCTAGGACGACGTCAAGACCTCGGCTACCTTGAGGGGGGGTGTTAGCACTAGCATCCCGTTGCATAGTACTTATGTACAAGGTAGCTATTTGTCATTCTAGTACTTAGGGTTATGCTATAAGCGGTACTCGATTCCCTATTAGTGGCGGTCGGCCGGCCTTGCCGGTGCCTTCGCCGGCCGCCATCTCTCTCCTCTCACTTCTCTAGTCACCACAGCCAGCCCCCTTGTGGGGCCGGCACGACCTCCGTGTAACTATCCGTTCCCAACTCTAACAAGGCATGACGCGTGTTTTTACTCTGATGGATAGAACAGTGGAGAATCAGATCAAGGATCGTCGTCATGAGCGTCCGCTTATATCCTCTAGCAAGATTTAAATGCTCATGCGCAAACGTGCCGCAGCATGGGACGTGACGCTAAATTTTACGTGATTGACATCTCGCAAGTAGCAAAATAACCGGAGGAATTTCACATTGGAGAGGAGCTTATTGCCAAACAACTTGGGCACTTCCGGTCGGTACTATGCGATGACTTCCCGGAGTTGTTGCAGCCACTGAGTGCGCCGCATGTAAGCCGACAGTGGGATCACCTCATGGACACGAATGGCCCAATTAAACGTCAACATCCTAATGTTCATTTGAGCAAGGTAGAATGAGGTCTACCGACCATGTGGTTAGTAGACCTCATTCTACCTTCAATAAACCTGCCTCTTATAGGGACTAAATGTGACAAACACGTCATTTGCTTTCTATGACATGTAGCTTGGGAAGGGGTTGACATGGGAAAATTTATATGAAAGTGGTTGGGGACCGGTGCGTGAAATACTGCATCGCTAAACATGGGTGGGTCACATGCGCACATGTGCTTGCAACGGTGTTTTAACCCGTCGCGCCGACTATGCAGGCCACAACCCACATGCCAACATAGCCGCTTTTCTAACTCCAAACGCACGGGTTTCGGTCGAGGCCACGTTCCTTGATGCTACTTATGGCCCCCGATGGTCTGGGCTTACCTTCGGCGCTGAGTGGGCCGACGCTCGCGTGTTCGGGGCGGTTTTTGTCTTTCGACGGCGAAAAGTCGGTTGTGCGCTTCGAAGATGGGAACGAAATAGCGATCCCCAACGACACACTTCGGGCAAAGCCGCACGCATGCACCAACTTAGGTCCAAGGAAAATACAGAGACCTTCCTAATGGTATAATTTAGCTCAGAAAGGCGGTGTTGACATGTTCGGAATTGTTTTGGCATGACGTAATGCGTCTGACGGCGAGGGGTCTAATGACGACCTAGGGCTTGCGCAGCTCGCTACCGCAACCGCGGCCGCATCGGCTTGTCGCATACTGCCGGATGTGCCGCACGTACCGCCCTCGCCGCCCTCTCCCATCAATAGTTCATCCTCCTACCATGCGATGAGTGCTCCCTCGTCCGATACAAAAGCAAAAGGGAGCCGTGCTGGTGGAGGCACGGGTTGAGGCCGTGGGCGCGGGAGTCGAGGTGGCCGTTGTAGAGGCCGGCGCGGCCGTCCTCCCCTCAGCCGCGATGCGTCTGCACATAGACCCCGGGCGTGTAGAGTCCCCTTACCTAATCGCATTCATTACGATGATGCTGATACGGCTGCGGACTTGGAGGTTGTCCATGAAGAGGACGCCGCGGAGTTGTTGCTCGACGAGCTGATGGAGATCGACGACGAGCCGGTCGATGTCCCAAAGGCAAAGGACGTCCACGATGATGTCATCACCGTCAAGGGTCAAGTTTGGGGCGTCAATCAAGGGAGGTCTATCGACCCTTCGCTGCGAAACGCCTGCAGTCGCTCTGCAAAGATGACTATGCACAACTTCATAGAGTGCAATGAGCTCCATTACTTCACAACGTGCTTCCGTGATGAGTTGGTGCCAGAGATAGCTAACAAGATTATTCACATAGGCCAGACCATGGGCTTTGGCACTAGATTTGAGGTCACTCCCGGCGATGTATGGCTTTTCTTTGGCATGCGGATGTACATGCTATTGCATGCATACCATGGTGATCGAGAAGACTTCCGGATGGTGGCTCATGGTCAGTCCGCTTCTGACGGAGCTGTGGTTGGTACGCTAGAAGGCACCTGCAACGTCTATCACAACCTTGGGAGGTTCGGCATGACATCGGTCAGATGGCGCAAAATGACCCGGACATTTTTTTTACAAGTTGATGCGGCCACAAGTGGAGGAGAGCCGGACCCAGTCCATCCAATCAGACGCTTCGAGAGAGCGTGGAACGAGAAGATGGTGAAGACATTGCGTCCTTGTCGCCTCATCACCGTCGATGAGTCGATGGCCTTATGGAAGGGCCGGGGTATGCCAGGGCTTATGACATTTCCGAGGAGGCCGACTCTAGTGGGACGTGAGTCCCACACCGCCGCTGATGTGGACACCGGTATCAGCCTTTGGTGCGAGATGTGGGAGGGGAGCACCGCATGGGGAGCAAGGAGTAGATCACTAAGTGGGGTAAGAACCCTGCAAAGGTCATGAGGTGCTCGAAGCCCTCGCACAACCTTGGTCGCACTCTCATCATGGATGCAAGCTTTGCTTCAGCTAAGTGTGCCCAATGACTTGCTGAGAAGGCGTTCTATATGATTGGCAATGTTAAGGGAGCTGATAGTTGCTTCCCCAAGCCGTGGCTGCTGTCCATCGTACCTAAGCGCGGCTGCCGGGCTGTTGCTACATCATCATTTACTATCTCTAGCGGCGAAGAGTTCAAAATGTTGGCTTCAGCTGATAAGGACAAACATCCAATGGTTTTTGGGGGACGGCGGGCACCAGCGGAGAGACCCCGCCCATGTATACGAAGTTGACCGTCATTCGCAACAACGTTACGTTTCAAGTCAGGTCGGTAGACCTCTACTAGGACGACATCCACATGCAATACCGTGACGCCTTCAACGTCTTCAACATGAACAATTCCGAACGTCAAGGGGGCTTAAGCCTTAAAGACACATGGAAGACTCACATGTGGTGGGTCATAGACTTCTAGATGTTGTTTGGCATGTCGGAGGTGAATGCCTTCCTGTTGTACCGACACTTCAAGCAAGGTGAGAAGAATGCGAGGCAGCACGACTTCCGCAGTCGCTTGACCGATCAAATGCTTCACCATCCCATGGTACAAAAGGAGAGGCAAGAGAGAGTACCACCAAGCCGTGGGAGTCAAGAGTTGGCCATACATGTGGCTCGGTTCAACCCTTTAGCTGGGATCACTAGTCAGAAGAAGAAGGGTAGGTGCCGATACTGTGGCAGCCCAGTCCTCATGCATTGCTCATGTGCCTTGCCTTTGGGGGGCAGCCATACTCCCATATACATCTGCTTCATTGCCCCAAGCCCAAATTGCTTTAGCAAGCACTAAAGGGGCATCAAACCAGTGAACATGAGGTCTTTATGACGAGTACAGTCTTGCAACAGTACATTGCAGGACATTGTATAGGTGCTCGTTACTAAATCCAATTCGTGCTTTTCCATCGGATGGACGTACAACGTGGGTACGTCGCTACTGCAATACCTCTTGGTGCGTACATGTACGCACACTTAATCTAACTAGCCAAATGACGCGCCTAAGCGAGTTCTCCAATGCAAAACAGGCCGCGTCGTGATTCTCCATGCTAGCCCCCTCACGAGCCGCGTATCTAGACAGTTGACGACGGTTGGAAAGCCCTAACGCCTGACACGTAAGCGAGTCAAACATGCGTAAGCTATATGGGCAGAAACCTATTTAAGCCCAGTGCAGTAAAGGGAGGTGACAAAACCATTTAACAATTCCTTTGTTCACTTACAACGTATACTTCTAAAGTACAAGCAGTGAAACATCTTCTCGTAATCTCTCATTTGCATTGAATGTGACATGAAGCAGCAATAGAACTGATTTTTGATAGCGTTTAGCTTCAGAAGGCTAACCGTCACACTGGTTTCGGAGCTCTCTGGTCGACACACGTTTTAGCTATCGTTTGATTCGCTCGACGTTGCTTGATTGACTCGGAACGGCTTCTGTTGGACCTGAACGTTACGTGGTGGTCGTGCTTCACGTTGGAGGGACTAAACTGTCTGACGTTAAGCTTGTTTTACAACGCGAGCCTCGTACCGGTAAAACGTGGTTCCCGGCTGGCTCAGTCACATCTAGCGAAGAGCATGTTGATGCCGCTGTTCGTGAGTTACATGAGGAAACCGACCTTATCTTGACTCCGGACGATTTGACGCTATTGAGTGACGCACCTGCTCGTGTCGCGTTACATGCCAGACAACAACTCGTTTATATCTACTTGTCTTATGTTTTTGTTCCGTACGTTACGACCCACTTGCGTACTCCTGCTTAGCTCGTGCAAGCTGTTACGGCTCAGTCGACTATTAATCCGGATGGTTCTTACGTCGTCCCGGAAACACTTGATATCGGTGGTCTTAATCTTACGCCCGCCAAGACGGGGTTACTTCCTGCTATGAAGCATAAGAGCGAGTTACTTCACTTCGGTTACGTGACTCAATGGGAAACTTTCCGTCATGCAGTCCCAGGCACTCTTCCCAAGCACTCTTCCATGACGACACGACTATCCCGAGGCAGTTTTTCATGTACCCCCGGTTTTCATCGGTTGATTTTGGCCCTGTCTGGCTTCTCACTCGTGGTTACATTAATCAATTGTGTGGTGAAACACCGACTCATTTACGTGTGGGTACACCTATGCCTACGAGCAACTTGGCTAGCTTACATGTGACCCTTACGGAGACTCAACGCAAGGCAGCGATTCGCTCCCCGTTTCAGTCACGAGAAAATGCCCGTAACTTGGAGGATTGGCTTGAGACGCAACCTCGGCGCTTTCTTTTGCTTGGCATTACAGCTGATTCGTACGACTCACTTATCTAGGTTACTTCACAGTTTTCTTGACACCTGAATGGCTGGTGGTTGAACCGGAAAGTGCAAGCCGCTATCCCATCTTCGTTTGAATAGCTTGTCGCAGAACTGCGGAAGACTACTTTTCTGAGCATCCACGATGATGCGATTGACGCTCTGCTGAGCCTTACGCAAGGCAACATGAGTTACGCTATCTACACCAAGCAGTTCAACGACTTCTTGCGTCGGTCTCGTCAGAATCTTACGGCTGATGTTCATTGCGTTCGCTTTATCAATGGTCTGGCTAACTTCGAGTTGAAGACTCAAGCTAAGTAACACCGTTCTCAGAAATGCTACAACGTTACACTGGTGGAGCTGCAAAATTTCCTCAACGACGTCGTAACAGATTCAACGGAATTCGGCGGAATACGGTTTGCCGCTGGTCCATCTACAACCCCTGGAGGCGGACATCCAGCTCGGAAGCGCAACTTTGATAACCCCTAAGATATGAAAGCGCAATGGTGGTGGCCGTGGTCGAGGCCGTGGACGCGGAGGCAATCAAGGTGGAGGTCGAGGCCAACCTTCTTCAAACTCGGGCCGCATTGATTTAGCGCAATTGCAAATGCGTTGACTCATGAGGAGCGCAAGAAGCACATTGAGGAGGGACTTTGTTTCAAATGCCAAAAAAGGGACACCGACTATTTCAGTGCCCTAAACTGAAGGGCAAAGCAGTTGTGGGAATGGTACAGTCCAAGAAGCAATGATGGTGGCAAGCCTGTTCTACCAGCTAACTGAAGCAGCCGGCTACATCTAATGTTCGTCATGAGACATTGTTCGCCACAGAGGTCGTCGATTTGCCTTCGACATCTCCATCGACTACAGTCGCGACACCTGCAACTCTAGTCGCAGGTCGTCGTCGTCAGACAAAGCATAGACAGAGTCGTAAATCTGTAACCAGACGTTCGATTGATTGGAAACTGGTTGACTCTGTTTTTTAGCCTTTGCATGCACGATTCAACTTCACGCTGGAGGGATGTGCTGATGATGAGGGTTTAAACTCGCATGGTGACTTATCTCACTGTTCGCCGCGTGACTCGATTCTTGAGACGGACTTGTCAGGAGAACGGGTGTTCATAAATCCACCCTGGGAGATGGCGGACAAGATTGGACAGCATTTTGAGAGTTGTCGTCGGACAACTCCAACATCTACTATGGCTGTGTTTGTTCTACCAAAATGGGCAAAGTTCAACTAGCTCACTAAACACTAGAAACTCTACCAGGAATTCCCAGCGAGGACACAGCTTTTTACTCGCCTGTCACTGGAGAACCCAGCGCAACATGAGGTTGTTGCTCCAGCTCCTTGGCATGTACAACTGTGGTTAGCCGACGCCGATTGTGCTTTTTACGACCCGGCTTCGCTTACATGTATCTCCTGTCGACGCAGAAGAGTCCATCGCTACGCTACAACAAATTTTCTCCGCTAGCCACAACACTATTGACTGACCTCACGGAAGCTCGACCGTTAATGCGCACTGAGTTGACCGTGAAAACTCCTGATGGCGGACACCAGATTTCTGACTTGGTGGATTGTGCAGCGACTCTTGACTTCGTTTCTGAGGACTTCGTACGACGCTTTGCTTTACAGACTCGAAAGTCTTTAACCAAGACACATGTTCGACTTGCCAACGGATAACGTGTGACTTCTTCGACAGTCTGTGACGTGACTTTTGAGCTGGCTCGACAGGAATTTCAACGGACTTTTTACGTCTTACGTGATTTACGTACTGCTAATTTAATCATGGGTTTACCATGGCTTGATGACGAACATGCCTCTCTACAGTTTGGTTCAACCAGGATTTTTATACTAATGGACGGCACAACGGTTGGGACTACGAGAAAAGGACTAAAACCTTGTATAAAAGGGACTAAAACGTTGCTCGGATTTAGTCCCGTTTTTTGGGGTCTAAATCCGAGCAAATTTGGGACTTATTCCTTGTACGCGCTACACCTGTACGTCCTCGTACAACTATACTACCTTAACTACTATTTAACAAAATCCCGGAAAACCGTTACAAAGATCGTTGCAACCGTTAAAATATCGTCGAAACTCTAAGACCGTAAGTTCACCGGACGATACTCGACGCTTCCCTTCAGGGACCCACTACGGTATAAAGCATGCTCTCGTGACCCACAGTCGCGACAACACGTTGTAGCTCGACCACCATTGGAAAGAACTGACTGAAGGCGGATAAGCCACTAATTATGAGCGCCGATAAGACTGGGGAGATGCAATTGTTTCCGACCCCCTCCACACAGCATTTGAGTATAGCCATTGACAGAGTAATTGCCGACAAAGTGCGTTAAGCGATCCCCCCACAAAGCGGATTAAACGTCACAAGAAGCAGTATGAAGAACGACAAGACTCACCATGCGTGTATAAGACTCACCGTGCCGGGCTAAGTGCTCGACGGGTGAAGATTAAGAATTACCGTACCTCCAAAGTGAATATTAACCTTTTAGCGACACTCACCGTGCCGGGCTTAGTGCTCGACGGGTGGAGATTAAGCGGTAGCGTACCCCCGAAGTGGAGATTAACCTTTTAGCGATACTCTCCGTGCCGGGCTTAGTGCTCGACGGGTGGAGATTAAGCGGTAGCGTACCCCCGAAGTGGAGAACAACCTTTTAGCGACACTCACCGTGCCGGGCTTAGTGCTCGACGGGTGGAGATTACGCGGTAGCGTACCCCCGAAGTGGAAATTAACCCCTTAATACCCACACTCTCCGTGCCGGGCTTGGTGCTCGACGGGTGGAGATTAAGCGGTAGCGTACCCCCGAAGTGGAGATTAACCTTTTAGCGACGCGGTACTGGTGTAGCCCTCGCGCGCGGAAGTCAAATATAACTCAAATTTACGTAGTATATTAAACAGTGTACGTGTACGAGGATTTGATTTTGGCGAAAGCAAGGATTTAGTCCCTGATTTACTGCTGTTTTGATCCCAAAAAAACGGGACTAAATCCGAGCAACGTTTTAGTCCTAGTTGTGCAAGGATTTAGTCCCACACCCGTTGGGACTACGCTCGAGGAACGACGTCTTGAATGTCTACTAATGTCCTCTACTAAAGTTCAGAAACTCATGCGCAAGACGCGCCGTAACAGGGGACGTAATGCTGAATTTTACGTCATTGAAATTACGCCAGCCGCTGCTCAACCAACTGACTTTCACACTGTAGAGGAGGTAACAGCAAACCAACGTGACAACTTCCGGTCGTTACTCTACGATGACTTCCCGGAGTTACTGCAAGCCGACAGTGGGATCATCCCATTGGAACAACTAGCCCAATGCGACGTGAACGGCTAAACAAATTGTCACATGCAGAGCGTGCTGAGCTAAACCGACAGCTCAAAGACGCCGTGGACGCTGGTCTGATCCGTCCCGGCTACATTGAGTTCGGCTCGCCAATTCTTTTTGTGCGGAAAGCTGATGGCTCGCTACGTTTGTGTATTGACTACCGTGGCCTTAATGAGGTTACGCGTAACGATGCTTACCCACTTCCGCGTGTGGACGGCATGCTTGATGAGCTTAAGGACGCAAACTTCTACACACACCTCGACCTCGCCTCTGGCTTCTGGCAAATTCGCGTGCGTGATAAGGACGTTCACAAGTCGGCGTTTCAGACCCCTTATGGCTTAATGGAATGGGTCGCCATGCCGTTTGGACTGTGCAATGCACCACCTACATTTCAGCGGATGATGAATGGCATACTTCGCGACTTTTTACATAAGTTCGTAACTGTCTACCTTGACGACGTCTGTATCTACAATCGAACTATGGAGGAACACTTGGAGCATCTTCGTCTTGTTTTACAACAATTTAAGGAGGAGGGCTTAAAGTTTCGTCTTAAGTAATGCTTCTTTGGCCTTCAGGAGATGGAATATCCGGGCTATACTGTGTCAACTAGTAAAATTTCGGTTTCCATAAAGAAAGTCGAGGCCGTTGCAGACTGGCCAGTGCCCGCGACGCATAAGGAGGTTCGCAGTTTCGTACAGTTCTGCAAATTTTATGCCAGATTTATTTATCATTTCAGCGACCTTGCGGCTCCATTGACGGACTTACTGCGGAAGTCCCAGCCACAGAAGGTTACGCTGACGCATGCCTGTTTGGAAGCCTTTGAGACTCTCAAGTTACGGCTCATTTCCGCGCCATGCCTAATCCTTCCGGAGGTCACCTCGGACGCGACGTTCACCGTGGCTACAAATGCTTCAACAGAGGGGATTGTAGCAGTCTTGTTGAAAGACCAAGGAGGAGGCCCTCAACCAGTCTCATATTGGGCGCGTAAGCTGAATCCAGCTGAGCGTGGTAACATTTACTCTGCGTAGGACTTAGAAGCTTTGGCCGTATGCGAAGCTGTCGAAGCATTGGAGGTGCTATCTTGAAGAGTGCTCTAAGTTCCTTGTCAAAACATACCACGACACACTGCGACATCTGCTGAGGCAACCGAACAACATGGTGAACAAGCGGTAAGGCTAGGGATCAAATGAGTTTTGTCGATGTTGATGGTAATGATATTTTGCAACGTCGATGTTGATGGTATTGATATTTTGGATTGTCGATGTTGATGGTGTTGATAGTTTGAGATGCTCACATCGATGGCAATTTAAGCCGATATTATCGCCGATGTATCGATATTTGGGACGATATATCGATACATCGGGCTTAAATAATCAATGTTTTACAATTGTTTTGATAATTGATGGCATTGATGCGAGCACTACTGCCATCGTGTCGATGTCGATGTCGCAACCTATCACATCGATGGCACTATCACTAGGTGATGATGATACTATCGACGATGCATCGATGGCTGATCCCTAGCCTTAACAAGCGGCAAGCAAGATACCTGCGGGATTTGCAACCGTTTGTGGGCTCAATGACGCTTGCATATCGCAAGGGACCTCTGAACGAAGCTGGCCCGTTGAGCCGGTGTCCGGACTTCGTACCTCAGGCCATTGTTCCATTGTTTTGGGATACCGAGGTTCCGTCATATCGAGAATTACGACGGAAGTCCCAGCTGCTGTTTGAAGACGCGCAGTTAAATTTACTAAGTGTTAACGCGTTGCAGCTGAGCCTTGAGTTCGCTGATCTCATTTGCGAGGGGTACTCCCAAGACTCGTTTTATGGGGACGAGGGTGAGTGGACGAAAGACAGCCGGATAGAAGCCAAAGATGGATTTTTTGGCGTCTCAATCGCCTCTGTATTCCACGGAACTCTAAGCTCCGACTGAGATTCATCATAGAGCTGCACGCGAGTTCGTCAGCTAGTCACAGAGGAGTTGCAAGCACACTTGCTAAAGCACTCGACATATTTTAGTGCAAAAGACTTCGCCAAGACGTGAAAGATTTTTGTGAACGCTGCGTCGTATGTCGACGAGCAAAGATTCGACCGCAGATGGCTGCGACTTTTTACCCATTGCATGTTCCACCCGTACCGGGGCACACAGTTGGTCTTGACTACCTAAAACACTTCCATGAGAGCAATGGCTTTAATAGTGTGCTAATTGTAGTAGACCATCTAACTCGAATGGCCCATTTTCTGCCGTGTACAAAGACTGTTACTGCCGAAGAAACTGCGACTTTGTTTTTACAAGGAGTCTACCGTTTACATGGACTACCCCTGTGTGCTGATCAGTGACCACGACCCAAAATTCGTCAGTGGCTTTTGGCATACACTTTGGCGACGCCTCGGAACGCGCTTGAACATGTCTTCCAGTCGACATCCAGAGACGGACGGGTTAACGGAGCGAGTGAACAACACATTTCAGCACCTTCTTCGTTGCTTTTGTTCCTATGATGGCTCTGATTGGACGACTCAACTACCACAAGTGGAATTTGCGTACAACGCCTCTCGAGCACTCGGAATTGAACACACCCCGTTTGAGGCTAATTTTGGATTCTCTCCTGAGGAGCCTCCAAACCTGCTGTTTAGCATGCGACCGTCAGTTCCGGTTTCGCAAGATGCAACAGAGCGATTAAGCTTGCTACAGGAAATGCATACCCTACAGTATATTGCAAGGCATTGTACATGTACTCGTTACTAAATCCAATTCGTGCTTTTCCATCGGATGGACGTACAACGTGGGTACGTCGCTACTGCAATATTTTTAAAGGTTCTTATGCATACTGTACGACCAATACCTCATGGTTAAGGCTAGGGATCAAGTGAATTTTGTCGATGTTGATGGCAATGATATTTTGCAACGTCGATGTTGATGGTATTGATATCTTGGATTGTCGATGTTGATGGCGTTGATAGTTTGGGATGCTGACATCGATGGCAATTTAAGCCGATATTATCGCCGATGTATCGATATTTGGAACGATATATCGATACATCGGGCTTAAATAATCAGTATTTTATAATTGATGATGATGATACTATCGACGATGCATCGATGGCTGATCCCTAGCCTTACTCATGGTACGTGAAGGTACGCACAATTAATCTAACTAGCCATATGACGCGCCTAAGCAAGTTCTCCAATGCAAAATAGGCCGCGTCGTGATTCTCCATGCTAGCCCCCTCACGAGCCGCGTCTCTAGACAGTTGACGACGGTTGGAAAGCCCTAACGCCTGACACGTAAGCGAGTCAAACATGCGTAAGCAATATGGGCAGAAACCCATTTAAGCCCAATGCAGTAAAGGGAGGTGACAAAACCATTTAACAATTCCTTTGTTCACTTACAACATATACTGCTAAAGCACAAGCAGTGAAACATCTTCTCATCATCTCCCATTTGCATTGACTGTGACATGAAGCAGCAATAGAACTGATTTTTGATAGCGTTTAGCTTTAGAAGGCTAACCGCCACATATGAGGGAGTCAAGAAGAGTTGGGAAGCACGCACGAGGTGCAGGAGGTAGGCGACCTCCCAATAGTTTGTCATTTGTTTCACAATGATAGCTATCACCATCGTGTAAGCGATCATGAAAACATGTTATACAGGTCATGAACAGTTTTGTAGGTCAGTTTCATCATAAACATGCATGAGGACTATGTGCACCAGAATTACTATGCGCTTTTTATGCTCGGTAGACTGTATTCTACCGAGTTTTTTAGGGTCTCATGCACACTTACCATGCGCTATTCGCGGAATCACATTGGGGCTGTAAAGAGGACTAATGCATGCATGAATATGGCGCAGTGCTTGTCCGGTATAAGGTTAACAACCAACCAACAAAAAAGGTAGGTCGGCCAAATGAATGTGGGTTGACCTCTCAAAATTTCGACATTGTAAGAATAGCTCTAATCCGCCCATAATCAGGGCAAAAAGAAAAAAATAGAAGCCATGCACCTTGTGTAACTTTCGTAATTCGGACAATGTTTTTGGAAGAATATACGGGGAAATAATGCTGAAACAAAACTTTCGGATGTGTGATGATATTCTGATTACACAGCACCATTCATGGCATGTCACGGAATGAAATGAGCACAATGATAATTACGAGCCACTAGAGCTTCCCTCTTCCTCTTCCGTTTCTTGTTCATCTTCCTCCTCTTCCTTACTCTTTTTCAGAG
The DNA here is from genome assembly GCA_026401115.1 of Tetraselmis chui. Lineage (NCBI taxonomy): Eukaryota > Viridiplantae > Chlorophyta > Chlorodendrophyceae > Chlorodendrales > Chlorodendraceae > Tetraselmis > Tetraselmis chui. Next base: position 57,344 of record JAPMLY010000914.1, read on the forward strand.
CCTCTTCCTCAGCAATCCACTCAGCCCTAAGCTTCTCCTTCAATGCGTCCTCTTCCTCTTGCCTCGTCCACACCGTCTGCCGTTCCATCTTGGTTGAGGACTCCCAAACAGATATGCGGTCCAAGGCTCCACGATGTTGGCGAGCGTTCTTTTCCACCAGTATCAAGTGCATATCCCCACGCTCACTTATCCCTCTAGATGCCGCGGAAATACGTTATAAAAGTAATAATCGATACACTTCCGATGGCTTAACAAGAGCTAGGGGAGAGTAGGAAGCTTACACAGGTGATGCCATTCCCGCAAGTCAAGTCGATCACAACCCCCTCATCAGGGGCCGCGTAGTCCAAAACGCGGCGCGTGACACTAACCGGCTTTTGGTAAGCATTCAGGATGTCACCCTCGAACACAAAGGGCTTCGCCACCGGTGGGGATTAAACATGTGAGGTAGCGCTCGGGATCAGCGGGACATGGCACAACAAACCTCTCCGCGTCTCCCTCCCCGAGTCTCGCCCAGCAAAACACAATATACTCACAGTTATGGCGCCATGACCGCCCAAGGGCAGGCTTGTTGGTTTGCTTCGTCCACACTTAGAGTTTGAAGCACATGTTGTTTGCTGCAAGCACCGTAAGAACGTCACCTAATTGCTTGGATGAGACAAAGAAAACCCACCATGTGTTTTCCAAGGTGCCGACTGCGTCCCTCACCACTTGAATCGCTTGCTCAAACTCTTCGACCCCCCACTTGTCCTCGGGTAGGTCGAACTCAGACGAGATGCGGTCCCCTTTTGACACTCTGTAGTTGGAGTCAGCGATGACGAGGGAAATAGACTTGGAGGTGCTCTTGACCAGAGTAGCGATGTCCTCTTTTTTGTATTTGAAGTCGCCTATGAAAGTAATACGACATTTCATGAAATTCCCTTTAGTTACCTCTGCGAAATGTCGCATGACATGCGGATTCTTGTAATGCATGGACAGCGAACATCATAAGTAATCATCAAGTAGTGTTAATGGAGTTACCACAACGTAGCATGCGCCCATTCTATTACGGCTTGATAAACACACTATTTCGATGATATATGACGTGATTGTTAGCTTTTAGGAAAGCAATGTTATTATGGTCCCGATATGAAAAGCAAATAATGTTGATAATATATTGCCATGCGACCGTAATTTCAATGTCGTATTAGGTATTCGTTTTCTAATATCACAATTGGACCTCGCACCTTCCACAATTGCGAACTTCACCCCGACGTCTGTCCCGTCCTCCATTTTAGGAACATCTTTCCAACCCGCTTCCTGTTCCGCCGTATTTTGTCGAAGTTGCTCTCCGTCAAGACGGGCCTGCCATTCACGCAAGTGCCTTTGCCATTTCGCAACTGCTAGGGCCTCGTTGTGGTTAAAACGGATGCCCCTCTTGTTGTCCTCTGATGTTTTCGATATATCCACCTCTCGATAGAATGATTCGTAGGTCGAATCTCCAACAAGTTGCCTGTCGCAATAAGAAAACTTAAATCGAGAAGGGGAAATGTAATTTAGGGTTGTTAAAGTATGACCATGAAAGGTTGGGCGTACTCAGTCATCGGAAGCAACATATCCCTTCCCTTAGCAAATCGTGAGATAACCACAGAGTCTAGGATTTCAGAGAAGTTTCGACGACTTTGGATGTCTTTCACTTTACGAAACTCAGGGCAGTCCTCGATATCAATCTCCGACTCTGAATAAGCGTACAGATTAACGTCAATGAAGGAAGAGAAAGTGTGCACCAAGATTAACATTGCGATGATGTCAACTTGAAACTCACCTTGTTCGCGCCCGTAAAGTACCCGAACACAGCCAATGAGGTAGTCGCACACCTTCAAGCGTCTCACAATGACAGTGCACTCCTTTGCAAGGAAGTATGGGATGGTTCCCAATCTAATGTCATCAGCAGTTTTGGCCATCTTCTCGTGGGGGAAAAGACAATTAGGCATAAGTTCAAATCAAAATCACAAAGGTGGCAATCACAATCAAGGCGACAACAGTGTGATTTCTGTCATTTTATAACACACATGCGTACAAGATAATCACCCTATGATAAAATTATAATAGTAAACAAAGAAACTTAAGAAGACGAATATCAACCCCAAATCGTATCCTGCCGCATTTAAAAAACACCGCAACGGCTATGGGTTTACTATCTCAATAACATCAGACAAAAAGTCAAATAACGGAAAAACAATATGCAGTCACTAACCTTCGTAGCTGACCATCGAGAATGGGAATAGCCGTAAAGCTCTTGCAGAATTTGTTTTTGCATGTCAATGGTGTCCGACTTGTTCCACTCGACGGCGCTAACAAGATCCGAGAGGTCCGCCTCGTGGGCCCATCGAATCTAGTAGTGTTTGGGTATCTCGAGGGGATGAGAGGGGGGCGTGCCTTCATCACAGTCGAGATATCCCGTTGTAAAGCCGCTTCGCTTTTCGTCCTCTTCCTCTTTGCGACTATTTCACGCAATACCTCCATCTTCTCCTCCTTGTATGGGTTGGACACTTCAGCGGATTCATACGCACGCATCAGTCTACTATAGGCTTTCCACGACACTCTAAAACGAAAAGCCAATGCCCTATAAGCTGCCCATGACGAGTTCTTGTTCCCCTTTTCTGTCTGTGGTAGCCCGGCGAAAGCCCATATGACATCTGACCAACTCGTCTTCATAGGTGTTCCGTCAGGACCGGTGCCATCAAGAGTTTTGCGTTCTGAACCAAGCACCTTGAAACAATACTCCTCCCACTCCTCATCGGTCATGTCCTCTGTCCGATGCTCCCGTTCGAGTTTCTTAGCAAATTTATCGAACTCCGTTCGCATACGCTCCGCGTTGTCACAATGGGTGTTCGTGGCGGAGATGGAGTGTCCGACATTGAGATCGGTGCCCAACCATCTGCACGACAACGTTGATAATCAGTATAGTTGCATTAGTAGACGAAAGGCTTTTTACCCGGACATTGTCGGATCTCAAGCGGGAAAGCGCAAGTAATCATCGCACATACCTTAAAATACTCATGCTTACATTCGAAAAAACGACGCATGGGACCGTGGCAAGCGATGTCCACAACGTGCTCACGGCCGTGTCTCCATCGATACCACGTAGTAAAGACTGAGCTGCCTGCCTTCTGTGGTTTCCTCCCAAAACATATATGCGGTGGTTCAAGGTACTGTACTCCGCATCCACACCACTATTCAAATGAAGAACCTCGAACTCTTGTAGAATATCCCTCACTTTGTTGTTTTGCGCTCCAATGTTCTACCGACATGCTTGAATATTACTACCACCAGTGGACCCTGCGAGATATCATAGCCTCTCGCCTGCATTTCACGGTTTAACAAAGCATGAATTAATGGGTGATGTAAAGGATTATCATCGACACTATCAAAATGCAACAAATATTAGCATTGGGAATTACCAAAAGGGAAGACTTCACAGCCTTTACATTGACAACCCTGGTGCACCAACCAACGCGTGAGGGCCAACCAGAAGTGCATTTTCCTAGCCCTCGACACGACTCACCCAGCCTCTATGTAGCCGACTGCATATTCAACCACGGGCCATAACTCAATAAGCTAGGATTTTCCATGGGTTAACACATCTTAGGGACATCACCTTGGCAGGAATTGGGTAGATTCTTTCTGGTTTGTGTGACATACTTTTTTTCAAACATGTATGGTCGGTAGACCTTAGGCTACTTTTCACACTCAAATAGATACTAACATGTTGTCACCTGCGGAGCGCGCTGAGCTTAACCGACAGCTCAAAGACGTAATTGAAATTGAAATTTTTTACAGCATGTGCCGTATGCGCCGGTTGCTGTCTCTGGCAAAGACGTAGTGGAGGCTGGCTTGATTCGACCGACTCGCAACGACTTCGGCTCGCCCATCCTTTTTGTGCGAAGAGCTAATGGCTCGCTTCGACTCTGCATTGACTACCGGGGTGTTAACGAGGATACGCGTAAGGACGCTTACCCCCTTTCGCGTGTGGATGACACTCTCGTACTATCACGATGTTACTCGACCAACATTGAACCTTGCTGTGTAGCAACTTGATTACCAAACAAAACTATGTCTCGCAACACTCCCCCTTGCTACGCAGGCGATCCCATGATGGCATTGCACAACTTGCTGTGCCTTGCACTCACTAATGGATTAGTTAGCACATCAGCAAGCGTGTGCTCCGTCGCACAATATTGCACCTCGATGTCTCCGCTCTCCACCTTCTCCCGACAGAAGTGGTATCTCACGTCCATGTGCTTGCTGCGTTCGGTCGTCATGCTATTCTTGCTAAGTGCGATACAACTCTGATTGTCCTTTTGAATGGTGATGGCAGACCCGGAGTCTTGGTGAAACTCATAGAGAAATTGCTCCAAAACATCGCCTCCTGAGTGGCCGCAGTCAGCGCCATATATTCTGCCTCCGCTGTCGATAGCGCCACAGTTTGTTGCCGCTGACTTTTCCAACTAACCGTTGCACCGTTGAACATGAACACATACCCCGTGCGAAAGCGCCGCTCGCCAATATCATCCGCGTAGTCAGAATCTGACCATCCTACCAGCTTTGATGAAGGTGCGCCTCCGTACATCAACACCGAGCCTGCGGTTCCCTTGAGGTAGCGGAGCACCCTCTTGGCTTTCTCCCAATGTGACTGAGAGGAGTCGAACATCTACCTACTAAGGTGGCTAATAGCCATGGTGATGTCGGCCGTGTGCTTACGGAAGCATAGAGCAAGCCACCGATCAAGCTATGGTACGGCACTAGACCGGGAGGCAACTTTGATGTCGACGTCTCCACACAATTGCTCAAAGCACCAACCCCCATAGGTGAGCCCACTGGCTTGCAGTCCACTATGTTGAAGCGCTCCAACATATCTAAGACGTATTGTTGTTGTCCAATCCTGATGATGCGGTTGATACGATCACGCTCGATTGTGATGCTAAGCAACCAAGACACTGGACCAAGGTCTTGCGCGTTGAACCTCACGCCGAATGCCGACTTGAACCCAAAGATGAAGCTACCCGCTGGTCCGACGATGATGCTATCGTCCACGTACAACGCCAACACATAAAGCTCACCCTCCTTGATGAAGACGTAAATGCCGGGATTCACCTTGGATTGGCTGAAGCCATACTCCTCTAGCCATGCTGTGATTGTCTTATTCCAGTTCCTAGGAGCTTGCTTGAGGCCATACAATGATTTCTTCAACAAGCACACTTGCTCCTCTTTATTGATGTCGGTGTGACGGAACTCTTTCGGCTGCCTCATGTAGATTTCCTCCTCGATATTTGCCTCCAAGAATATAGTTACCACATCAAGATGCTCCACCTCCCAATCACTATAAGCAGCAAGCACGAGCAACGTTCGAATAGAAATCACCCTCACTGTGGGAGCGAAGGTCTCGTGGTAGTCCACACCCTTCTCCTGAGTAATCCCGCGAGCCACAAGTCTTGCTTTGTACCTTGCAATCTGCCCATTGGTGTCTATTTATCATAGGTCAGGTCACCATTGACCGAACCTATACCACTTCTAGCACATGTGATAACTTCATCAAATCGGCACATATAACCAAAAACTTGTCATGACGTGTTGCTTATGGCTGAAACTTGCTTGAAAAAGGGACAGGTTTGGCATGCAAAGCGCTTGTACACATGGTGTTCCATAGTGTACAAGACGGGGGTGTTAAACGAAATTTCAGACACTTTTTTGCCCTCCAAACCTCAATGGACGTTTCCATTCATAATTGCGTGGCCGGTGACTCAATTTTGCAAATTAAAGGTTCATTGCAAAGCTAATACAATGTACATTTCGACACTGACAGTTCAAATGAAAAAAAGTTCACGTCGATGGCCACATGATGGTTTAAAATAAAAGGTCATCAGGGTCCGAAGCTATAATTTAATACTTAGCACATATTTCAGTGCTCTAAAAGTACAGCAGGAGGGGCTGAACCACAACAAAATAGTCAAACACCTTCCTTGTGCAAATTAAAACATATTTTGATCGTTGTTGAGTCATATAGAATTATTGAAATCTTACCAAGTGAGAAAACAAATAAATTCACGCAGCGCCATCCACGTCTAGCACCGCAAATGACCAACTTCACCCGCTACCAACGCTTGAACCTTCACCTTCTCCGGTTCCGCTTGCCCTCTTGCACCCGATGTTGCCTTCCTAACCACTGGCACTGAGCAGCCATTGGCGAGGAGACTTTGAGTGGCCGCTCGTCACGCTCCCAATCATGCACATGCCATTCTCCGCAAATCCACGCCCGAGATGTACACTAGCGACGCCACTATCCACAATCGCCGTGCGTCAGCTATTGAACCACTGATTGGTGCACCACGTGGTCTTGGCAAGGTTCTTACCATACTCCTCCCAGAAATCCTTATTCGCCATGCTCTCTTTCCCCTCATACAACTTCACAAAGATTATGCAACCCATATCATTGTCCGCAAAGTGTGAAACTCACGACCACAATTGGCTAGCTTCCTAGCCACAAACATCCAAAAAAACGTATCCTACCGTCACTAAAGACAGTAAAAAGATCCAAAGTACTACTAAAGTACTACTGAACCTCAAAAACACGGGGATGGGTCGGTAGCTCGAATGAGCAACGCCGATCGTCTTCGCTCTGGGCCTGGCCTCCCATCGAGCGCAAGACTGGTGGACAGGGCCGCTGAACAGCGTGTACCATTCACCTCTCCCCACCCGAGCCCAGCTCAAAATGGTCAGTGGATCCGTAGCGACACCAGACGGTACACGCTCAAAGGCGCAGCTTCCAGGGATTTGAATTTTATCCTCCCGACAGCTACCGCGCCATCCACTTCAAAATCTTTACAAGTATCCGTCAAAGTACTACGTCACACCCTGACACCTCATCGCTTACAAAAAGCTTCTTCACCGGTCGGCAGCGCGCCCCATCGCGCCCCTCCGAGCGTCCGGACGTCCCTGTCCGCCGCCAACATCCAACAAACCCAGGTCCCATCAGGCCTGGTCGCGTGCAGCCAACACGTGAACGACTCTCAAAAACCAACCACAAAAGCTAAACATACCTCCTACATCCCCCTCCCTCACTCGAAATCCTACTCGACCGCCATGTCTACGCCCCCTACCCCTCCCCCCACCTACAGGCAGGCCCTTCTGAAGGACCCCCCGCCGCATGGCCGCTTCACCGACCTCTACCAACCCCGGAACGCACTCGCGGGACACCCCCTGACCCCGTTTCTCACCGCACCCCAGCTCATCCACCCCCAGCAACTCCTGGGCACGCCACTGGACCCCCTCCCTCTCCGCCGTGGCCTACAGACCCCTCTAGTCCTGTCCCCCCCACGGTCAACCGAGACCACGGGACAGGCCGACGACCTCTCCACCAGGACTGTCGACTCCCTCCTCATCACAGGCCAATACTCCACCACCCCCCCCCACCTCGCTCGGTTCTGGATCCACGGAGTCTTCCTCCCGGACCCATCTCACCCCGACCCGATCGTGTCGGCATGCTCGTTGGCCCGCCGCTGGTTACTCGAAAGCCTGCGCGACCTTTCCGATCTCCCCAGCCGCATCCGAAATATAATAGGCAGGGAAATCGCCCAACACACACGGTGGACCGCGACCGCTACACGAACCCTCCACCCCACCTCCCCGAAATGCAACGATGTCACCCCCCTGCCAGTCGAGCTCCACAAGAGCTTCCAAGAGATCCACCTGACGATTCCTACCTCCTGTGTAGCGGTGGGGCTCCTGTACCAACTGACTTCACGCCAGCGTGAATTCAGTTCGGCCGGTCCGGTGCCCCCCTTCATACTCTCATCCCCTCCGCTCCTGGAAAAACTAAGTCAGCAGAAAATTCGCTTTCTCCGGGCTGCCTCAGCTCCAGGAGTTTCAGGCCGCAGGATGAAGATCCGCTCCCCGATATTCAATGGTATCACCGGCCAAGAAACAGTCGCCCTACTACAGGATCTCCTCACCTCCGACCTCGCGACAGCTCTCACCTCCACAGGTCTCACCCCCCCATCCCACAACCTGTGCAAACTCGAAGACCTACCCGAGCAAGCCCAGTTCACCCTCCAGTTCGCGGACGCACTCCAGCCGTTGGACACTCCCGTCCCGATCGAGTCCGACCCGTCCTCCTTCTGGGTAAATATCCTCCACCTGCCCAATAATCCCATTCATTCACAGTCTGGACCTGTATCCCTTCACATTTTCCCCCGTTCACCCTATGAACCAGTACCCCCTGACCACCACCTTCACACCATCACCATCACACCACCCCCCGTCACAGGACACGTCCCCGGCTTATCCTGGGCTGACACCTGCCTCACCACTGTCCTAGTCCAATCCCGCCACTCCCTCTCCCTACCATGCATTAACTCCGACGGTACCATTCCACCCACACACTGGTTATACACCCTCCTATCCCAAACTGCAACAGAATACCTCACACAACATACCCCCAACCCCACCCATCCTCCCCAACACCCCCTCAGCCTCTACCACTACACAACTCTGAAAAAATTCCCTGATGGCTCGTACTTTCGCTCCCACCCCTCCAACTCGCCCACTATCACCACCAGCATCCAAGTCTCACTCAGTGCCGAAATGTACTGCATACTCATCTCCACCAACGGCACAGTCACCATCCCTCTCACCCACACATACACCCACAGAGGCACACGCATTCCATCCACCTGCACACTCAATGTCAACCCACACCACTACTCCACCTTCGGAAAAGCCCGACTCCAGGACCCCATCTTCACCACCTCTCCCTCTCCGCCGCCCCTCACCATCACAAAAAAATTCACACTCCACCGCAACCCCCCAGCCCTCCTCCTCCAATGGACCAGACACCTCGCAGATACCCATGCCACCAGCCAGTGGCACCTGGAGCCCTCCGACTTCCAACTCCAGGAAGACGAGGACCTCCCTCTCGACCTCTCCTCCCTCCCGGAGATTCAACTTTCCAACACCCCGACCCTCCCAACCCAAAACACATGGCCACTACACCAACCCGCGACCTCACACCCCACCTCAACCTCCTCCTACCACGCCCACCCCTCCCCCCACCCTCCCACCCCCCCCCCGGTCCCACACCCTTACACACAACCTTCCCCTCTCCCCATCATCACCGAAGACTCCTCTGAACCCATGGACTCCTCCGCCTCACCCCCCCACCCCGCCCCCCACACACAACCTCCCTCCCACCCTCCCGTCCCCCCAAACCCCACTCAAACCCTCACCACACCTCCCACCCTCTCCCAACACCCCACCCTCTCCCTCTCCACTCCGCCCTCATCAGCAGACTCCCCTCCCCACACACGCCCCCCCACAGACCCCTCACTCAAACCAGCACCCCCAGTAGGGATTACCAAACCCTCACGCCCCTCCCGCAAGCAACCCTCCCCAACCCCCCCAACTCGTGTCCCCCCGCACCCCTCCCTCACACCCCCCCGTGCCCCTACCCCTCCTCCACGCACTCTCAACCCCAATCCCCCCCTACCCACGGACACCCAACCCCCCCCAACCGCCCCAACACACCATTCCCTCCCATCCGACACCCTTGAAGACGAGGAACTCGACCTCGACGGCTACTCCAACCTGTCGGAGGACAACGCGGCGACCCCTGGGACCCCACCGACCGCCGCTAACTCCCCCAATCAACCCACCATGTCCCCCCCGGCCGAGCAGGCCGACTATCATCATTAGGTCCCCCCAGGACGAAACGGAGGTTAGACCCCACACCCCTTCCCCCACCCCCCAACCAGACATCCGCGCTCATACTGTAACCACCGTACCTCGATTCACTCTACCGGCCCACTTCAGCCCCCGCACCTGCCGCACAACTATGCATCAATTTTTAATCGACTACAACCTGGACTCTGGTCTTCCCACCCCTATCGGCTACCTTGATTCCTCTGCTGTCCTCTCCTTCCAATGGGGACAGTACCAGGACCTATCTAACCTGTATTGCCTCGCGTCAGAAATCACCAAACTCCATTCAACTCCCTCCGCCTCGTACACAGTTATTACCAACACCGACGTCGATAACCACCACCGTACCTCCCAATACCCCAGCCACTGGACCAACCTAGCCAATCGAGGCCACCCCCCGCGTCCGGGGACGCCTAACCACTCTCTCCTCGTCCTCACGTGGCAACACTCGCACTTCGGCCTCCTCCACCTTACTCACTCCTCTGCTACATGGATTGACTCTTTACATTACTCCCCTCCTCCCGACCTCCTCGCCCGCTCTCTCAACCTCCTCTCGGCCTGGAACTCCTCCCCCCCCCCTCCCATCGGCGCCCTACACTCCCTCAACCCACCTCGCCAAAACGACTCCGACAGGGCGTGGTCGTGCGGCACCCATGTCCTCTTACACACATACTTCGTTGCCACAGCTCCCCCGGACCAACCTTACACTCCTCCCACTTTCGACCCCCGGTCCACAGTATACTCCCTACACACTATGCTCTGGAACCACACCTTCCGCTCCGCCCCCCTCCCACAGGGACGTCGCCGCCTCCTAGACGCTTTCTGTTCCCCCACATCCCCCTCACCCCCCAAACTCCCTCCCCCTACCCACCCCTCCCCCCCCCACCCTCCTCGCCCCCCACCTCTCCTCGCAACCCCACCCACAGAACAACCCCCCCCAGAACCCCCCTGCAACTCCCCCAACCCCACCTTCTCCGTTCAACCTATCCACACACACCACCCACTACATCCCCCCTCTCCTCCCCCCCTCCACCCACCTCCCAGACCCCCCCCCGTCGAGAACCCCCCAGTCGCCCCCCCCAGCACCACCCCCTCCCTCCCCTCCCCCATCCTCCCACACCACACATCCCAACCACTACACTTCATCACCCTCAACACCCGCGGCCTACACACCTCCATTATGGATGTTGAACACCTCTCCACCTCCCACCAACCGGACGTCTTAATCCTCACCGAAACCAACCACGACACCCACAAGTCCCGCTGGCGCATAGCCCTCCCCCAATACCACCTCAAAAGCTCCCGACCCTGCTACTCAACTGTGCCCCTACCCAACGCAGGCGTTCTCTTCGCGGTCCGCCGAGCCTCATTCCAGTCTGCCACTGTCCTAACCCCGCCCCCCCACCTCATCCCCCATATCGCCGGACTAAAAATCGTCCCCCACTCAGGCACCCCTTACCTCCTTATAGGTACTTATATGCCCCAGCTCTACAACACACAACTGACCCGCCTCTACGCAGAAGTTGCAGCTTGGGGCCTCCGACTAGCGGACGACCACCCGCAACACCGCACCCTCTGGGGAGGGGACTTCCAATCGACCACCCACACAGGTATAGGACACCCTGCCCTCACCTCCTTACTCAAATCCCACCTCCACCCCCTCCACGACCCCATCCCTACCTTCCCCCGCAGCGGGGGCTGCCTTGACCACTGGCTCACCACGCCTCCTTCACCTATCACCCTCCCACCATCCTCTTTTTACTGATCACTCTGCAATCCACCTCGTCATTCCCGCCCCTTTCTCACTCATGGCACACCCCCCCCCTCCCCATACCCACCCCCACACACAACACACGACGCGCAAACTCACCTTTCGCCTTCCCCTCACACCCGACCACATAAAAGTATACCAATCCAGCACCCCCGACCTCATCAACCAAACGGCAACCCTCCACGCAGAAATTCTCAACACCTCATACACCTCGGCCACCCCCGACACCCTCGACACCCTCGCCTCACAATTCACCACACTCCTCTCCCAACACATGGACCACGCAGCCACAGTTTGGCCCCTCCTCCCCGACAAAAAACCCCGCCCACCCCAAGCGTCCCTTGACCCCACTTGGCTCACAAATAAAACACGCACTCAAATACTCAAACTCCGTAAATGCAGCAAAAACAACGGCCCCCTTCCCATCGCCCAAGCCCTATTAAACACAACGGAATATCTCTCCCCTGACGCCATCAAACAACAGTGCCAAGCACGCATCCGCCAGCTCCTTCACGACACCACCACGAATAAAATAAAGAAAATAAAAACTCGAGCCAATGTGGCCTACGACACCTGCCCCAAACTCTCCCACCGCCGATTGAAAATTAAAAGCGGCCTCCTACCCCCCGCCGGCACCACCTCCACCCTCCACCGCATTACCAAACCCGATAAAACCACCGCATCCTCTCCCTCCGCCGTCATCGACGCGGTACACTCTCACTTCGCTAGCGAACTCGGCTGCGCCACCCCACCCGAACTACCCACCCCCCCATGGGAACTCCCTAACAACCCCGACAACTTTACCATCGAACCCCGCGGAGACCCCTCTCTCACCCTTGCCGACATGATTACCCGCGACACTTTCGATAAAACCCTCAACTCCCTAGGCACCGGCAAAGCCCCCGGCCCCGACGGTATCCCCAATGAAATAATCAAATTCCTACCCCCGGCGACCCGCTCCGCCCTCTTCTCTCTCCTCTCCCTCCTAGCACACAAATCCTACACTCCTCCTGATTGGTGCCACAGCACAACATGCCTCCTACATAAAAAAGGCGACCCCTCCCTCCTCGATAACTACCGCCCTATCGCCCTCATGAACAACCTCCTTAAACTATGGACAGCACTAATCAAAGATGCAGGCTCGAAGTACGCCGAAACCCATGGCATTCTCAGCGACCAACAAGACGGATTCCGACAACACCGCAGTATCCACGACGCCCTCTCCTCCCTCATTATGACGATGGAGGACGCGAAACTCCACAGCAAAGACATCTACGTCATGTACGCGGACTTCAAAGGCGCCTTCAACGCCGCGGACCACCGAATCATGTTCAAACACATGCGTCAACTCGGTATGCCTCCCACCTTTGTCGATACATGCGAACAACTATACGGGGTCTCAACCACATCATATATCACTCCTCACGGCCCCACCCCTTCCATCGACATCAATCGAGGAACCCTCCAGGGCGACACCCTCTCCCCCTTCCTATTCACCCTCTTCCTTGAACCGTTCCTTCGCTGGCTCACGGTGGGAAGCCGGGGCTACCGCCCAGGCCCCCCCACCACTAACGTTGACCCCACAGAACCCACAGCCACATACCCAGGACACGGCTTCGCCGACGACCTCAGCCTCGCTACGGGCTCGACCCCCAACATGACCATCCAGCTCAGAAAACTCTCCCTCTTCAGCGCCTACACCGGTATGACGGTCAACATCCGCAAATGCTGCATCACCGGCGCCCTCTGGCGTACAGGCAACGCCCTCACCCGCGCCAACACTACCCTCCTCGCATCCCGCCTGCAAACACAGTTCATCTCCCTAAACTCCACCCCGGCCCCCATCCCCTCCATTGGCCCCAGGGACACATACCGCGTCCTAGGGGTAGAACTAAACACCTCCCTCACCTTCACCAGACATTGGCACGAACTCAAACGTACCACTGCATCCCTCATCACCGCCCTTTCCACCTCCCCACTAACTCAATCCCGCAGAATCAGAGTCATCCGTGGCCTCCTCATCGGAAAACATTTTACCCTCCAGCTCGGCCTCTTCACGGACTCCCAACTCGACACTCTCGAAGGACAAATCTGCCGCGCTCTCCGCTCCGCCGTCTCCTCGGTACGTAACCTCCCCCGCACCGCCCTTCACCGCCCCACATCAGACCTAGGATACGGCCTCCCCTCCCTCAAAGCCCACGCCGCACAACTCACAGTATGCCACTTACATAAAATCATGAATGCCTCAGGCTATAGAGGCCACATGGCCCGCGCACACATACGCACCCTATCCACAACGTATTCCCACTGGCCCTCAGAATCCATCATGTCAACCTGTTACACTCCACCCACACTAAAATGCTTAGTCCGAGCTCAACGCGACGCGGGCACCCTATTCCACAACATTCCCCCACTCTCCCTCACCAACCCTATCGCCTCCACAATCCGTGCCCACTTCACCACTCAAGACAACGCCCTCCTCACCTCACTCCGGGACAAAGCCACACACATCACCGACCCTCACACATACAAACAAGCCTACTGCGATTTCTCCCCCCGCAAAACACACGCCTCCCTCCTACCCCGCCTCACCCCCCTCTGGAAAAACAACATTACCACATGGCCACAAGTCCTCCTCAGAGCCACCTCATCCTCATTCATCCTCAAATCATGCAAATCCATCACCACACTCACGGGGTCCACCACCCCCCTCTCAGTTCCCATCCGCCTCCTCGCAGCAATCCTCACCGAACCCCTCGATACTATACACAACCGCCTCCCCATCACAAGCCTCAATACCAACCAAGCATCCCCCCCCACCACTATACATCCCTCGTGGATCCCCCTCCTCTCCCCTCACCTCCCCCGTTCACCCCCCACCCTCCAATCCGGCATCTGCACCTCCCACACCACTCACTCCACCCCCACCGCACCCACCACACACTTAGACACAGAATACCTCACCCCCTCCGACCACCACTACCCCCCCTGCGACGTAACACGCATCATCTCCAAACACAAAGACACAGAATACGGCCAAACGCAGTACATGGTCGAATGGGCCCCGGAACACCTCACGGAATGGGACATTCAGCTACAACTCGACGACGGCTTCCGCCTCATCTCCTCCACTCCCACATCGGTATGCCTCCCCTCCCCCTCCCCCACCACATGCTCCATCTGTCATGACCCCCTGCACACAGAACCCTCCTCCACCTGCTGCACATGCCCGCACTATGCCATACACTCCCAATGTCGCCCAGCTCAAGGACCCACCACATGGCAGTGCGAGTGGTGCGCTCGCGGCCAACGACACGACCTTACCCGCCTCCACGAAGTGCAGTGGGCCCCGTGCCTACAACTCCACGACACCATCAGTGAGACCCCCTCCGGCCCCACCGCCCTTACCGCATTTAACTCCGGCTATGTCCCCTCCACCACACCCATTTTGCCAAAACCCGGACCCCCTCCGTGGTCACACCCACTTATCACATTCAACCATGACCCCATCAACCCCGACCTCGACATGCTCCCTACCGGTAAATTCGCTATCCACGCACACCCATCACTCCACGACACCACCATACTCTGCACTCCCGACGGCCGCGCGGTCACCACCCTTAACGGCCCCCGCGTCCGCCACCTCTACCAACTCTTTCGCCCCGACCTCTCGCAGCATACGTTCGAAGAGGAGGTCTATCACCTCCTCACCCGTCTAGGTTCCCGCTCAGAAATCCACTCACCCACACCCGCCACCACCACCCGAAATAGATGGGCCACTAGAGAAGACCTCCTCACAGCCCTCCGTCACACATTCCGCATCCAGACAGAACTCTACTCCGACCCCCTCAATAAATCCCTTCACTCCCACACATACCACTCCCTCTATCCCGAAGATATAGTCTTCTCATCCAGCGGTAGCAATGCCCCGCACACCTGGCAAGGCACCAACATAGCCAACCCCGAATACGACCACGAATGCATGAGACGAGCCATGGAACACGCAATCACCAGCGCACACCTCACAGCCCCTCACACACCCAGCGCAACCATCCTCATCCTCCCCCGATGGGAACACACACCCTATCGCCACTCCAAATACATCAACTCCCCATACACCCACCACCTTTACACCCTCCCCAATGACGCAAACACATTCCTACCCCCCGACCAACACACTGGCAACCCCACCCCCACCCCATTCGGCACACGATGGATGGTCGACATATACCTCGTCGCCAACCCCCTCGCACTCTCCACCCTCCCATCACCCACAGCCATGACCGCACTTCACAACACTCTCGAATCTATCTACGACACTCACCTCCCCAACCCCATCATCACCCCCCCTCCTCCACACCTCATTGTCACCTACTCACCCCACTCAGCAGGTATATACCACCGCCCCCCAAACCCAACTCACCCCCTCACATACCCCCTCCCAGACCGCGTACATCTAACGTACCCCCCCACCAGAGGCACCCTTGCTTGGAACTGGCAGGACTTTGTATACACAGACGGCTCGAAAAAAGGCAGCTCGACCCCCCTCGGAGCAGCAGCTACCCACCCCGCCTCGGACACCAAAGTCAAAATCCTGGTGACCTCTACCCCTCCCTCCCATACAATAAATCGTGCTGAATTAGCTGGCATAGATGTAGGCCTCCAATTTGGCCGCACCCACCTCCTCACAGACAGTGCGTGCTCCCTCCGCCTCATACAAGGCTACTTAAACTGCCCTTCCGCTTACCGCCACAACATTCATCGCGACACCCTCTCATCTATCACACACACCCTTAAAACCCGCTGCGAAGCAGGCATCCGTACACACCTCGGCAAAATCAAAGCCCACAACCATTCCCTAGGCAACGACCTCGCAGACACCCTCGCAAACCAAGTCGCGGATGGTCACCCACCCGACACTTTATACACCACAGGTTCTGAAGTCACAATAGGCCACTGGACATGGCCATACACCCTCCTCCCACAAACCCTAGGGGACCCCATACCCTACAGATACACCAACCTCAAATCCGACGCACACACCTACAGCACAAAACACACACACACTCCTCTCTCGCAAACAACCAAACACGGAGCCCTCCTCGCCCGCGCCGCGAAGGACGGCGCCGATTTTTCTTACCACAAAAAACACTCAACCCTCACAAATATCCAGTTCACACACAAACAAGAATTCATGTGGGGCGTCCACAACACCCGCCTACTTACTCACAACCCCACCCTGCGCTGCCCCCTATGTGGTCAATTCACCAGCAACGGCCACATGGCCGGTAACTGCCCCTCTATGTCTGGTCTAAGACAGGACCGACACAACAGCGCTCTGCAACTCCTACTCTCCCTACTGGAACGCCACAACGGAGGACGTTGGGAAACCATCACCGCAGACTTCGGTAACAAACCCATAAAATCGTTTGCTTCCCCCACCCCTGCCCACACTCCACTTGACTGCCACCCACCTCACCCCACCCACATGCCCACCCGACTTGTTGCTGCTGACGAAGGTCTCTCGCCTGACTCCCTAACCTCATGCCCCGCCGTCCTCCCCCCTGAGATTCTCCCCCCCCTGCTTCGTCCCCCTGCACACAAACCTGACTTCATCCGCATCCTCGAACCCCGATTCGTTGGTCACTCCAACGGTCGCCGTCGCTACGCGTCCATAAAAAAGATTCAGATAGGGGAATGGAAGTACTGCACAGACAACAACCTCTCCCACACAGCCGACCTCATACGTGACAAATACACACCCCTTGCGAACGCCATCAGAAACCACTGGCCAGGCACAGTGGTCGACATCCTCCCCATAGTCATGAGCCGCACAGGTACACCGCACTCCTCCACCATCACGAGTCTCACCTCCCTTCTCACCGCCCGCGCATACTGTCCAATGGCTGCATCACCTCCTACGCATATACCGCATCAAGTCCCGCACGACCTCCCGCCGCGCATCCGCACATTGCCCCCTCGCACGACCCTGAATGCACACAACCTTCGCCTCTAATTGCACCCTCCCCGGGGGGGAGTAAAACCCCCGAACACCCTTGGAGAGGTTGGATTAGGTGGTTAACGGTCTAGCCCTGACTTGTAAGTTCCCTGTATGGCATAGTTGGGAGGGCCCAGAGACAGCAGCCGACGCATCCGGCTTTTGGTGAACTTTTCGACTTGCGCCCAACACCCGTAACTGCCCTCCTTCGTCTAGCAGCCCACCTTCGCTAGCTCCCTCCTCCTTGCCTTCCTCATGACTTCCTCGTCGTCGGAGAGAGCTATTTCTCCAACATCCACAATAAGAGGACTCCAGCCCCGCCAGCGCCCGCGTCCGCGCCCGCGCCCACGCTCATAACCACCACGAACTATGCATTTTATGAACTCATGTTGTCCCTCATCATTTTAGAGGATGTGCTTGCGTATGGCTCGTCGTTTCTAGGTACCTCAGAAAGCGAAGCGCCCGAGTGCGATGTCTGTGAGCGAATTTCTGCCGTGGGGGCGAGGCTCCCGAGCGGCATTTCCTCATCCCGCTATGTCTCGTTAGCGGTCAAGTCTACCGCTGCACTACCACCAACAGCCGAACCACTAGCCATAACATGTTCCTAATAATCATGGGCGTTGTCGAGCTGAGTATCAAGACGCGAGAGGGTCTCACCGGCCAGCTCTAGCTCTTCTTCGGGGGCGGTTAGGATGTCGCTTTCCTCATCGCGCGCGTGAGCGCGTCCCCCTCCCGACATTTGCGCTTATGTATTGCGCCTAGTACGCGCGGTAGCCGCATCAGCCCCGAAAGTGGCCACATACCACCTTGGTCTACCATAGTCAACGAAATAGGTGGCTCGTGTGGTGAAAGTCGCGCCTTTTGAAAGATAGGTTGCGTGTTTGCGACGCATGTCGGTTGATATTTTCAGTAAAAACCGCTAACTGACCGGCTAGTGACTCACCATCAATGTCATATTGCAAAGAGCACCGCCGCTTGATACGGCAATATTTTCAGATGTTTTCTTTCCTGCGACGCCCCTGAGTGTGAGGAATGCCCCTGACATGAGTTTACCTACAAAAAATCAGAAAGCTGATTTACTATATGGAGTTTTTAAAAACGGTTGCCTGTGTCCTAAACTAATATGTTAGGACACAAGTGACCGAACCTACAAATAGACATTGGCATCGCGCTTCAGCCTGAACACCCACTTGGAATCTGCGAGTCTGCGGCCGGCAGGACAAGGGGCCAATGTCCAGGGTTTTCGAGATACAAGTAAGTCGTACTCGCTCTTGATAGCTGCCTCCCACTCCCCCGATTGGGGGCTCCTCAGCGCTTGCTTGTATGCCACATGCTCTTGATCAGTCGGGCTGCTGGTTGGCATAATAGCCGCGGTACTTCCCGCAGTCCATCCATCTCCCGGAGCTCTCGTTGAACGGAGATTATACCTTGGACTGGGTACGCAATGCTGTGGTGAGGCAGTGGATCGAAGATTATACATTGGACGTGGAGTCTCCCCCGAATGCATGTCCCGTTCATTTGCCATCGACTCGGAATGTTACAGCGACTCCCGTAGCTGCGACTCCCCCGAAGGTGTATCCCGTTCTTCGCTATACATGGTGCGCGGGATGCTGTCCTCTTTATTATCATTGCGCTGCTTGGCATTGCTCTCCCCCATGGAGAGGACAGCAGCCTCGTCGAACACCACGTTACGGCTGCTCACCACCCGACGAGTAGCAGGATTGTACACCAACCACGCCGGTGACTCGGAAGCGTAAGCCACAAAGACACCCTCCCACGCATGATCGTCAAGTTTGCGGCGTTGAGACTTGTCAACATAGACGTAGACCGGACAGCCGAAGACCCGCATGGAGCTCAAATCAGCTCGTCTACCGGTCGCCAAGGTGAAAGTTACACCGCCGGCTCCGCCACTATGCACACGATTGCGGACATGCACCGCAGCGGCCATCGCTATAGCCCAATACGATTTAGGCAGCGCGGCTTGCCGAATCAGTGACTGCGCCATCGGGACCAATGTCCCCCACTGCCGCTCAATCCGGCCATGTTGTCAATGCGCGTACGGGGCAGTGATCTCCACGGCGATGTTAAACTCATCCAAGAGGGTTCGGAAGGCATCACCTAAGACGACATTGTCCACCCGAAGACGACGAACCGTGTGCCCAAGAGAACGGATGGTGGTCAACATGCGACGGAACGAGGCGGGAGCCTCATCCTTGGAGCGAACCGCATCATGCAACATGAAGCGGCTGCAAAAATTAACCGCACACAAGCTGTACCGCCGTCCACCCAATGATGAAACACTCATAGGACCGCAGAAGTCCAAGCCTAGGACCTCAGAGACGTCAACATTCCGGTCAGCCGGCTCACGCGAGATACGACGGACGTGCGACCTACACACAGCACACGTCTCACAGAAGTCCAACTTCTCCGACGCAAAAAACGCCACACCCTCCACCTGAGTGGCCAAAAGCCCGTCCAATTGCGACTCGCCAAGATGAATGAGTCGGGAATGCCACAACCACTTTTCTAATGGCGCAGTGGTGACCAAAACGGTAGGATTCCACGCAGCAACCCCCGCCGGCAACCACGCCAACAAATGCGCGCGCTCCAACGGAACCACCACGCCACCACCATGACCGGCATGAAGACAAAGGTGGTCCACGGGATCAGCTAACACCACAGAATGACCTTGTCGCCGAGCTTGAGTGAGGCTGAAAAGCCTATGGTAATACCACGACGCGCGACGGGATAGGTCAGGAACGTGGAGCACATTCTTCACCATGAAAGGAATCTCCTCTCTATCGCCAGCCTTCACAATGATGCGGACCGAGCCCACGCCAACAGCGCGGGCACGGATACCCTTCACCCACAGCCGGTCGGTGCGCGCTCGTTACTCACAAAAGTCACGGCGCACACTAGTCATGTGATGGCTAGCGCCGATGTCGGCCAACCACATCCACGTTTCCTCATCGCGCTAAAACATGTGTCGAGCCTCGGAGCATGGCCTCGCAGGGGTGGCCGTCACGTCCATTACCGCCGGAAAAGCAACCGGGGAGTCCACGTGCGCCGAGTTACTTCCGGTGTTGTTGTCCGGGCACTCGGACCTACGATGCCCTTCTTGCTACATGCATACCAAACACCACGAAAAATCCTCGCTACGCCTATGCCATATGAGGTACGACGAGTAGTCGTAGCTCCTTGAAGAGGGCGCCCGCCGGCGGCGCAGCGGCGGCGGTCCCGGAGGGGGGTGCGCTCGCATGCCCGTCGATATCCCCTCACCTCCCCGTGGTGAGCGCTGGAAACCCCGCAGCCGTGCCAGGCTAGGCACGGTAGGGGGCTAAGAGGGCCGACAGCGCGATCCGCGGGATGAACAGCTGTCGGGAAAGCTATGTACATAGGGCTTTTGAAAAAATAATTTCTGTTCAATACCGGCGCGAAGATCTCCCGTTCGGCCCGTCCGATATGGTTTTTCGAAGTCTGGAGCGTTTGATGGCGTGGAGGGCACGGCCGGATCAGCGGTGGAACGCGGGCGTTGAAAGTGGTGGTGGCCAGCCGGGAAGCAGCGCCATGAAAGGGCGCTCGCTAGCCGTCGACCAACCATGTGCCAGTCAAACCTTCCCGGGGGTGAGGCACGACATGGCACATGCCGGTGGCCTGTCGCAAGCGGAGGAGCGGCTAGGTGAGGCGGCGGCGATCCTCAGG
Source organism: Tetraselmis chui (assembly GCA_026401115.1). NCBI lineage: Eukaryota > Viridiplantae > Chlorophyta > Chlorodendrophyceae > Chlorodendrales > Chlorodendraceae > Tetraselmis > Tetraselmis chui. Next base: position 78,547 of record JAPMLY010000914.1, read on the forward strand.
ATCAGCCGCCGACGGAAAGCCATGTACGTACGTAGGGCTTTTTTCGGAGTCAAAATTAATGTCCGTACTCGGTGTCTAACTAGTTGGGGAGCAACACCAGGGCAGAGCGCTAATCAGAAGACTGCTGCGTCGACAAGCTACATCTCCCGGGGGGAGGCGTACGATTGGGCGGCAAGGAGGTTGGTCGCGACGGGGGAAGCGACACGATCAAGCGACGTCGACCCTTGGGGTCGGCGCAGCCGGAAAACCCCGTACGGAGGGTTTTGTCTAATTTCCGTGCACCCGAGGCCCGAAGGATCCGGCTACGGTGACCTGCCCCTCCCCCCCTCTTCGACACCCACTATCCCGACAGACTTAACTATAGAGAGGATGGGCCCGGGCGAGCGCGGAGGCCCACGCTCGTAAGAGGCTGCTCGGTGGACGCGCGATCAGAGGTAGGAGGGTACGGGCGCAAGTCGGACTCCCAGACAGGTACCCGGGTACAAGACAGAGAAAAAACCGGGGAATTGAGCGGGGGAAATTCAGGCGCGGAGGGAGGAACGCAAGTTTTCCCTATGTCTGTGTGTCCCGGTTCCCCCCACCTGCCCTCGAGGTGACGGGGTTCCTCGACAAAGAGGAAAGTCGCGCCGGAAGGAGCGGCAACGACCTTGGGGCGGGGTTTACGAAATGCGGCGGCGGGATCGACGAGCGCCCACGTGAGGAGGGGTTTTTTGCCAGCCTTTCCCCTCCTATCTTCGGCAAGACCGAAGTCACGCGGGAGCTGGATTAGGCTGGCCCGCTCCCACTGAACCGAGGTGCCGACCGGTGCATCGTGAAGGTCGAGCAGCAATTTAGTTTTGCATTTCTTGATAAGTAAACTATTTTTTCGATCTTGATTACAAAATTATTATGCTGTTACTGCTTTGCCGGGGGGGGGGGGGGGGGGGGGGGGGGGGGGGGGGGGCTGTAGCAATTGCTGCAATTGCTTATAGTTCTTTAACTCCCGAGGAACGTCGGCACACATTGCAGATACTGGTGTCGATAGGTGTACCAGGTCGAAGAGAACCCATGCTCAACTTGCTCCTAATCAGAGATCGATTAATGATCAGTAATCGATGCATCGGCGTTTTTTGCAATTAATCAATTATCAATATTTAGGGACTATATTTATCGGATGCATCGATATTTAAGGCTTGACTTATCAAATGCATCAATATTTAAAGGCCTGACTTATCAGATGCGTCGATATTTATAGGCTTGACTTATCAGATGCGTCGATATTTATAGGCTTGACTTATCATATGCGTCGATATTTATAGGCTTGACTTATCAGATGCGTTGATATTTATAGGCTTGACTTATCAGATGCACCAATCTTTATAGCAGCGATTTATCAAATGCACCGATCTTTAGTCCGCGATTTATCAGATGCACCGATATTTATCCCGGGATTTATCATATGTATTAATATTTATTTATCGTTTCTACCTTTGTTTCATTCTTCTATCCCGCGTGAGCTTAAATCAAATGGTAATTCGCTTTATATCTACACTGACCATATAAAAATCTAGTAGATGAATGAAAAATTCCAATTCACACACACGTCGAGTGTTTTTAAGTCTTCGACAATGACGAAATTAAGGAAAAGGCGCTCAAGCAGAATTGCATTATCAGTACTACACTCAGTATAAAATGCATCTATGGCCACCGTTGGTTCCTTGATATATCAACGGCCAACATAAGACGAAAAAGGGTTCATGGATTGACCAATCAGCAACTCGTATGCGTCACGAAAGGGACCATTGTCTCGTTATTGCCATGCTTAGACGAAACGTGGTGACGAAACGTGGTGGTATCGGCACCGATGACGGTCCAGAAAGGGATCATTGGTTACAAAGATTTTGATCAACGGATGCGATGAACCTATGCCATCATCTATCCGTACATGTTCTTTTGAAGAGCGTTGAAAAGTACAGTATATTAAACGTTTATTGTTATTCCCCTTCTTCGTAGCCTATTCAGAAACAGGACGAAATACATGAGAATATATTACGTTAAGAAAAAGCGACAATATGGGGACGAAACGTCAGTCTACCAAGCGACTACACGTCTGTAGTCACCTTGAAAAGCGCGCGGCAACCACATCCGTCAGTAGCACTTTTCACCCCGATGCGCGGTGACCAACCGTGGATAACTGTCCGACTCGCATCGTTATCAACTTTGTGGAGTTGGACGCGACGATATCGTCGCTGAAAGTCTCTAATGGGGCGCGACTTCTTAAAGTTGCGTTGGGATGGCCTCGCATCTGCTCGACGCGGCGTCGAAGGCGGTGCTACAAGACTGCGTCGACGCTTGCGCTAGTTCGCATTCACCGTCGGAAGCTCCACGATTCGTAAAGGTGCGTAGTGCGAGTCTGCGGTTAATAAATTGTGCAACAGACGACACCATTCGTTTTAGCAAGGGCTCGTCAACGCCGATGCAAACACAAAGGACTATTAGACGTCGGTAGTGATATGGAAATTGTGGAGACTCTCGACCAGCTTCGCTGCAAGTGAAGGCAGCGACTACTGATTTTTTGTCTGCGTCAAGGACGGTCTCGAGGTGAGTCCGATATGCTTTATTTCAAGTGCCACTGTGCTCCTTTACTTTCTACGTAGTCGTGCCCAGCTATGCCGAAATCCTGCAAATTCGCGCGCGTTAGAGTGTGTGTGTGTGTGGAATATTCTCAACCGTGCTGTGTGTGTGGAATGCACCCTTCATTATTCTGACTGTGCATGCTGTGACTTTTCACCGTATGTTGTGTTAGGGGTGGCTCTTGGCCTTGTGGCGCAGTAGTTGCATAGTTCACCGGGCTTGCCAACGACGACGGAACATTTTTTGAAGACCACCAAATGAGCAACGATGAGATGGTAATCACGTGCCATTTGTTAGCTCCCATGCATGTCGTGAACGTGTGCGCCATTTTTCGCTTCTTTAATGATCAATACTTCATCATTGAGTCGACCCTTCACTGCATGCATTCATTCCTGTTCTGTTACGTGAGTTGTGTGCCTCACATCCTGTGTGTGTGTGTGTGTGTGTGTGTGTGTGTGTGTGTGTGTGTGTGTGTGTGTGTGTGTGTGTGTGTGTGTGTGTGTGTGTGTGTGTGTGTGTGTGTGCGTGTTTTGTCTATAACTTTTATTTATCATGCATCTCTACCACTGTTTTGTTACATTTTGACCCTTCACTGCATGCATTCTGTCCTGTTCTGTTAAGTGAGTTGTGTGCATTACATGCTCTGTGTGTGTGTGTGTGTGTGTGTGTGTGTGTGTGTGTGTGTGTGCGCGCGCGCGTGTGTGTGAGAGTGTCTTGTCTGCGTGAACTGCAAGTTCCTAGACCCGAAAAGGGTCCTATCAGCGCTCATCTCTTCAGCGCTCATCTCTTGGGCTACTATCAGAGCTCATCTCTTGGGGTACTTGTCTGGCAACGAGCGAATTTGGGATACCTATATGGCGCCACTTTACTCTGGGACACTTTTTGGCACCCCCGTAGCCTAGCTATTCGCAGCTTTGGTCCGGATTGGCAGCAACATGGCAACGCATCCTTGGCACCACAACGGGATATGGCAATCGCAAGTCATTGTTAGTCCTCATATAATTTTGAGCGACTATATACTTCCTATAACCCCAATGATCCCAGACACGATAACCTGTAGTGGGCAGGGTAAAACCCACGATGAATGTGCTGTGCTGGGTGAGGGGTTTGCATCACATGTTTTGTTGGGCTGTATGGGGATAGAATGTAATTTACGTATTCTTGAACAATGCGACATGTCACCCAACGTATTCTTGACCTAACGTGCACAAGGGTCTCAGCCTTGAAGAGCAATTGCATTGTGCCCTCGTCCCCATTCACGACAGCATGATCTTTGTTGTGAGTTGGAAAGCCATGCAATGAAACAGTATTTGACTTATCAGATGCACATAACTTTTTTATGAGTTTTTTCAATCTAGTACTTATTTTCGATTTATAAGATTTCGATCTTGAGCGCCTGAATTATCAGATGCATTCATCTTTAGCGTCCGAAATATCAGATGCATTGATCTTTTGTGCCGCGATTTATCAGATGCATTGATATTTTAGAGGTTGAATTATCAGATGCATTGATAATTGGGGCATGACTTATCAGGTGCATCAATCTTTACGTGAATGAAAATCAGATCTAGTGATGCGATTTTTGATACAATATATCGATTTTCGATCTTTATTCACTGAATTGATCAAGATTCTCGATCTTTAAGTTTGAATTAATCACGATTCTCGATCTTTAAATTTGAATTAATCATGATTCTCGGTCTTTATGCTCTCAATTTCGATTCGGACCCTTAGGCATGTATGACTGAGTATAGAGGCCCGTTAGATGGCTGGCGGTCCTGTCTGCCGGTTCGCTGTGGACAATTTCAATTTCAATTTCCTTGAAGAGATTTTAGCTGGTCTTGGAGCTCGGAGACTTACCGCTTCAAAAGTTCGGTCGTTGCGTCGTCATGAGACGCTGCAAAATCATTAGGCGTTGGAGGCTCCGTTGTATGTGACTGCGCACGAAATTTGAAATTTGAAATTGTTTACAACATTACCAGTAAGAACCGGCTGTCGTCTCTGGGCCCCCCCTTTTGCTATGCCATACAAGACTTAGAAGCGCGAGGTAGACCGTTAACCACTAATCCCAACCTCTCCAATGGCAGTAACAGCGTAATAATTTTGTAAACAAGAAAAATAGATCCAAAAATAAATCCACTTGTCGAGAAATGCAAAACTAAACTGCTGCTCGACCTTCACGATGCACGGCCCGCTCCCGCCGAACCGGGGCGTCGACCGGCCTAGGCCGGTCAGCGTTCGGGAGGGACGACGGGCCAGCCTAATCTAGCTCCCGCGTGACTTCGGTCTTGCCGAAGGTAGGAGGGGAAAGGCTGGCAAAAAAGCCCTCCTCGCGCGGTCGCTCGTCGATCCCGCCGCTCCATCCCGTAAACCCCGCCCCAAGGTCATGCCGCGTCCACCGACGCGGCGGTCCTCCGTGTCGAGGTCCCCCATCACCTCGAGGACAGGTGGGGGGGACCGAGACGCACAGACATAGAAAAAACTAGCGCTCCTGCCTCCGCGCCTGAATTTTCCCCGCTCATTTCCCCGGTTTTTTCTCTGTTTGGTACCCGGGTACCTGTCGGTTTTCCGGCCTGTGGCCGTACCCTCCCCCCTCTGATCGCGCGTCCACCGAGCAGCCTTTTCTTGAGCGGGGGCCTCCGCGCTCACCCGGGCCCACGCTCAAGGACCCCTAGGAGTATGAAGGTCTGTCGGGGTAGTGGGTGTCGAAGAGGGGGGGGGGGGGGGGGGAGGTCACCGTAACCGGATCCGGCGGGCCGCGGGCGCCCGGAATTAAACAAAACCCTCCGTGCCGGGTTTTCCGGCGGCGCCGACTCAAAGGGTCGTCGCCGCCAGATCGTGTCGCTCCTCCCGTCGCGACCGTCCTCCTTGCCGTCCCAGCTGACTCCTCCCCCCGGGAGATGACGCTGGACGACGTAGCGGCGCGCTAGTGAGCGCCCTTCCCTGGTGCTGCTCCCCAACTAGCTCGACGCCGGGTACGGACATTGTTTTTTAATATCCGAAAAAAGCCCTCCGTACAGGGCGTTCCGGCGGCGGTTGATCCTGAGGATCGCCGCCGCCTCATATAGCCGCTCCTCCGTCTGCGACTAGCCACATGCCTGTGCCATGTCTTGCCTCACCCCTCGGCAAGGTTCGACCGGCACATGGCTAGTCGACGGCTAGCGAGCGCCCTTTCCTGGCGCTGCTTCCCGGCTGGCCACCACCAGCTCCAACACCCGCCTCCCACCGCTGATCCGGCCGTACCCTCCTCGCCATCAAACGCTGCCGCAGTACAGGCCCCACCCCTCAAAGGAAGGCGGTATCTAGGAGTATCTGTACGCGAAAAAACATATCGGACGGGCCGAGCGGGAGATCTTGGCGCCGGTAGTGCACAGAAATTATTTTTTCAAAAGCCCTCTGTACAGGGCTTTCCCGACAGCTGCTGATCCCACGGATCGAGCTGTCGGCCCTCTTAGCCCCCTACCGTGCCAGGCTTGGCACGGCTACGGGGTTTCCAGCGCCCACCACGGGGAGGTGAGGGGATGCCGACGGGCCTGCGAGCGCACCCCCCTCCGGGGCCGCCGCCGCTGCGCCGCCGGCGGGCGCCTGACTGCGCACGACTCTCGATGCGCATGTCCTTTTGACGAAGATCACGCTTGACGGTATCCATGCTGAGGTTGTGTACGTCTCACGTGTCGGTGATGGAGTAGTTTTCGCTGCGCAGGCCCTTCACCAAGTACGTCATGATACGCCGGTCGTGGTCGACGTCCCCAACTCGGAGAAGCTGTCGTTGCAGTCGAACTAACCGGTTCAGGTATTGAATACCGCTCTCGCCGTCCGCTTGCGGCGTCTCCAAGTCCTGCAGTATTTCCGTACACCGGTAAATACCATTGTCCTCATAAGGACTGACTAACGCGGTCCACGCAGTGTGGCCGCAGGTCTTGTCATCCTTGCTAACATTCTCGATTATGGAAAGATCGTCCTCCGGCAGCGCAAGAGTCAATGTGGAGTACATGTCGACTTGTTGTTGAGAGGAAGCGGCACCATCCGACGACAAAGCCGGAGCCCACTTTTGCATGAGGCCAAATGCACGGAAACTTTTCTTCCACACATCAAAATCTCGTATTTCCCCACTGAACTTCGGTAATTTTACAGAGTCCATGGCAGGTGCGTCGGATGCGCTCTCAAGAGCACCAGAAAATCAGGAAAAAAGCCACCACGGAAAGCACCAAGTACCGGTCAAGAGGCGGGCAACACGGCTCAGAAAAGGAGACGACAAAGGGCTGACCGAAGACGCAGCTGTACTCCCGGAGTCTATACAGCCAAGGCAATCAGAAACGAGTCTCCGAAGGTCGGTCAAGTGACGTCGTACATGAGTGCTAGTACACTTGTGGTAAGATGCCTTTCCAAAAATTCAGCCGGACCACTGTATGCTTTCACGAGAGAAGCAAAGTGGTAGGTAACAAGCTCCGGAAGCGAATAAAATTCCAGAAAGCGCCAAGCTATACCAAAGGAAAGTAAGCCGATCCTCACGTCACAGGAGTCGGTGTTGGGGGTTCAAGGCTCCAAGCGACACAAGCAAGTCGCTACCAGCCGGGTATCGAAATAAGGCTACAAACACAAGCAAGAGCCAACCACTTTGTCAATCAGCCTCACCTCACACGTATCGTGCGACACCACAAATGTCTACCACTCTTCGAGAAGTAAGCTCTAGGTTCCAGTGAAGACAAATGATTCCAACAACTAGTAGCTTGAGGGCCCATAACCTGTCAAAGTTGAGGGGGCGATAAGGAAATGCTTACACTCACTGAGTGATACTGCATGTCATCAAACTTTCAGCAAGTGCCTAGCACTTGCCTATCATAGGACACGCACACACCCTGTGGTGAGCACACGCCAACGTATATTCCGAGCCTTAAGATGATATCTAACGCTCAACAACTTGTCACCATCAGCAGCATAATCCACTCTAATTCTGATTGGCTTATTTTCTTATAGGGCTGAGTTACATGCGTACTATCACGATGCTATTCGACCAACATTGCAGTGTAGCAACTTGATTACCACAAAAATTATTTGTCTCAACAACCGTGGTAACATTGGGACACGTGCAGACTGCCGCGTACTGCAGACTGCCGAGAAGGCTTTGGTAGACTTCCTTAGCCACCCCGGTGAGAGGGATCGAGGCCATATGCACGAGGCCGGAAAGGAATCCGGGGTCCATAGGGAGGGTCGAGGGCTTAATAGCAAGCATGTCGTACTTGGCGAGGATGTCGCGCAGATATTTGGACTGGTCCATGGAAATGGTGCGTGCCGAGAGGTCGCGGGTGATGTGCATAATGAATAGTTGGGAGAGGTCACCCAAGTCTTTGATTTAAAACTTGGCGCCAAGGCGAGGCTTGAAGGATGTGAGCCAAGAATCATCATTGCACGCGGCGGGAATGTCTTCTACGTAAAGTGCGATCATGGCGAAAAGAGAACCGGCGCGGACGATGTAAATGCAGGGGTCCATGATGAATTGTCGCCACCCATTATCGATGAGCAAGGCACGAACGAGCATGTTGAACTCGCGAGGGGACTGTTTAAGTCCGTACATGCAGCGTTTGAGATGACACACCTTAGACGTGCCATGTGAAAAACTGAGGGGTTGGCGGATGTACACGTCCTCTTGGATGGGAGCGTAGATGAACGCAGTGTCGATGTCAAGTTTGCAGAGGTCGAGACTACGTGCGGCGGCAATGGCGAGGAAGTGGTGGAGGGTAGCCGTGCGAATGACTGAAGAGACGGTTTCCGTATAGTCGAGGCCAACGCGTTGGCTGCAGCCTTTGGCGACGAAACGGGCTTTGAAGCGGGAGACATCGCCCTTAGTGTCAGACTTGACCTTGTGGATCCACATGTTGTTGACGACCACGCGGTTTGGTGGAAGATCGGCGAGTTCCCACGTGCCGTTGTCCATGAGGGAGGAATACTCTTGCTGCACAGCGGCTTTCCATTTCGGTGCATGGTCGCTCGACAAAGCAACCCGATACGATTTCGGTTCCACATAGTTTCAGGCGGAAAGGAGAGCAACGACATGAGGTGCAGCGCCCGATATGGACTAGGAATCAAGGCGGGCACGGAGAATTGTTTGAAGATGTCCTCTTTGACTTTGGCTTGTTGTGGGTCACAACATGCCGTGACAAAAACTGGCGGGTAATCGGACACATGTGCCACGAGTTCTCCGTAACGGAGGGGGTGATACCTGAGGCGAGAGGGGCGGTCGGTCACAGGAGGGGAATGGGGGGTGGGTAGTGGGATAGGGTCAGTGGGCATGGTATCAAGGGGGTGGGATTTGGGCGAGGTGTCAGGGGGGTCGTCGGCGTCTAAAGCGTCTGTGATCACCGAGTCAACGGGGACGTGCGCGTCGAAGCCCGGAGTGTCGTCTTGGAGCACTGCATGGACGGATGTAGTGATGGTGCGGGTCTCTAGGTTGTAGACACGGTACTCTGGGGCGTCATGTGGGTAGCCAAGTAGGACGCCACGAAACGCATTTTCGCTGAGTTTCCGACGTAGTTTGTCGGGCACTCTGGCGAAAACGGCACATATGAAGACGCGGAACTTGGAAGCGTCGGTCGGTGTCGACGTAAAGAGAGTTAGTGGTACAACTCCGGTGAGGCCAACCGAGCGGCTGTAGGTACGGTTGCGAAGGTACACAACCGTGCCGACAGCGCGCGACCACATGAAACTCGGGACCGCCATGTTGTGGAGCATCGCGGAGGCGCTGTCGCGGATGTCCGGATAGTCAACCTTCGGGTGAAGGGCTCGGCCTGCTCCACGGCCGCTGCGTCACCGCTGACGCGCTGCACCACGCTCACGCGCACGCTCTGCCTCGCGCCCCCCGGTGCGCGTCGCCAATATGGGGGGCTCGCGGCCTGCGCGGCGTCGGCTTCTTGGTCTTTTTGTTGTTGTTCATGCTGTTGTTGTTGCTGTTTGTGACGAGTACAGTCCTGCAACAATACATTGCAGGACATTGTACAGGTACTCGTTACGGATATCAATTCGTGCTTTTCCAGAGGATGGACGTATACTCGTGGGTACGTCGCTACTGCAATATTGTAATGGTGCTGATGCTACAGTACGACCAGTACCTCCCGGTACGTACAGATATGCATAATTAATCTAACCAGCCAGATGACGCGCCAGAACGAACTCTCCAATGCAGAAGGAGCCGCGTCGTGAGACCCAATGCTAGGCAGGCCGCGTCTCGAGGCGGATGACGACGGTTGACCAGCACTAACGCCTGACACGTAAGCGTAGCTTGCAGGCGTGATTAGTCTGGGCTGAAACCTATTTAAGCCCAGTGCAGTAGAGGGAGGTGACAGAACCTTTTAACAATTCCTTTGTTCACTTACAACATCTACTGCCCAAGTACAGCAGTGAAACATCTTTCATCAATTGCCTCTCGACAACATCATTTTGCCATCTTGCAACAACAGAACTAGACAGACTAGAACAGATTTGCGCTAGCGTTTAGCTTTCAGAGGCTAACCGCCACACTGGTTTCGGAGCTCTTTGGTCGACGCACGCTTTCGTTGCTCGTTGATCAGCTCGAAGTTGTTTGCTTGAGTCGAGATGGCTTCTCTCGGAGCTGGACATTACGTGGTTTTGATAATTCACGTCGGAGGAACTAAATCGTCGGATTTGAAGTTGGTGTTTCAGCGTGAGCCTCGTTCTGGTAGAACTTGGTTCCCTGCTGGCTCTGTCTTACCTAACGAAGAGCCTGTCGACGCTGCTATTCGCGAGTTACACGAGGAGACCGGTCTTGTTCTGACATCGGATGATTTGACGCTGTTGAGTGGTGAACCTGTTAACGTTACACTACCTCAAGGACGACAGCTTGTTTACGTGTACTCGGCGTCTATTCCTGTCCTATTTGCTACGAGCAACTTACGTACACCTGCTCAGGTCGAGCAGGTTGTTTTGGAACAGTCGACAGTTAATCCGGATGGCACTTACGTCGTCCCGGAAACCATCAACATTGACGGTCTGACACTTACGCCTGCACAGACAGGGTTACTTCGTGCTAAGAAGCACAAGAGTGAATTACTTCACTTTGGTTACGTGGCTCAGTGGGAATCTTTCTATCGAGCAATGACACAACATGTTCCAGTCATGTATGACGACACGTCTATCCCGAGACAGCTCCACATGTACCCCCGGTTTACAACGGTCGACTCTGGTTCTGTCTGGCTGCTGATTGTTGGACACATCAACCGACTGACTGGAGTGGGACCTACAGATTTACGAGTGGGAACGCCGATGCCTACCCACAATTTTGCTGGACTATCTGTGACTCTCACGGAGACTCAGCGTAAGGCTGCAATTACTTCACCGTACCAGAATGGTCTGGTGCCTAATGTACAGGAGGATTGGCTTGAAGCGCAGCCTCAGCGTTTTATAATGCTTGGAATTGCAGCTAACTCGTACGATGCAGTGTTCTGGGTTACTTCACAGTTTGCTGGACACCTTGGTGGATGGTGGTTGAACCGGAAAAATCAGCCTCCAATTCCGTCTACGTACAGCTGATTTAATCCTGGGTTTACCATGGCTTGATGACGAACAGGCCTCTTTACAATTTGGTACAACCAGAATTTTTACACTGATGGACGGTACAGCAGTGGAGACTACACTCGAGGAACGACGCCCAGGAGTGTCTGCTACTGTCATCTACGAAAGTTCAAAAGCTCATGCGCAAGACGCGCCGCAGCAGAGGACGTCATGCTGATTTTTACGTCATCGAACTTACGTCAGCTGCCGACCAATCAACGGACTTCCACACTGGAGAGGAACTAACAGCAGAACAACGTGACAACTTCCGGTCGTTACTCTTTGAAGACTTCCCGGAGTTACTGCAACCTGTCGACTCTCCGCCAGTAAGCCGACAGTGGGATCACCCCATTGACACAACTGGCCCGATGCGACGTCAACGTCTGAACCGACTGTCACCGGCAGAGCGCGCTGAGCTTAATCGACAGCTCAAAGACGCAGTGGAAGCTGGTTTAATACGCCCCAGCTACAGTGAATTCGGCTCGCCAATTCTTTTTGTGCGAAAGGCTGATGGCTCGCTACGTCTGTGCATTGACTACCGCGGTCTTAACGAGGTTACGCGGAAAGATGCTTACCCGCTACCGCGTGTGGATGACACAGTGGACGAACTTAAGGACGCGAATTTTTACACACACCTCGACCTCGCTTATGGATTCTGGCAAGTTCGAGTGTGTGATCAGGACGTTCACAAGACGGCTTTTCAGACCCCTGATGGCTTGATGGAATGGGTCGCCATGCCGTTTGGGCTGTGCAATGCACCAGCCACATTTCAGAGGATGATGAACGACATTCTTCGCGACTTTTTACATAAGTTCGTGACAGTCTACCTGGATGACGTCTGTATCTACAGTCGAACTCTGGAAGAGCACCTGGAGCACCTACGTCTAGTGCTACAGCGATTCAAGGAGGAAGGGCTGAAATTACGCCTTAAGAAATGCTTTTTCGGATTGCAAGAAATGGAGTATCTGGGCTACACTGTGTCAGCCGGGAAAATTTCGGTTTCCACAAAGAAAGTCGAGGCCGTTGCAGACTGGCCAGTGCCCAAGACGCAGAAGGAGGTTCGCAGTTTCGTACAGTTCTGCAACTTCTATGCGAGATTTATACACCATTTTAGCGACCTTACGGCTCCATTGACGGACTTACTGCGGAAGTCCCAGCCACAGAAGGTTACGCTGACGCCTGCCTGTTTGGAAGCCTTCGAGACTCTCAAGTTACGGCTCATTTCCGCGCCATGCCTGATCCTTCCGGAGGTCAGCTCGGACGCGACGTTCACCGTAGCTACAGATGCTTCAACAGTGGGGATTGCAGCAGTCCTGTTGCAAGACCAAGGAAGCGGTCTTCAACCAGTCTCTTACTGGGCGCGTAAGCTGAATCCAGCTGAGCGTGGTAACACTTACTCTGCGTACGACTTAGAAGCTTTGGCCGTATGCGAAGCTGTCAAGCATTGGAGGTGCTATCTTGAAGGCTGTTCTAAGTTCCTTGTCGTAACAGACCACGACACACTGCGACATCTGCTCAGGCAACCGAACAACAGGCTGAACAAGCGGCAAGCAAGATACCTGCGGGATTTGCAACCGTTTGTGGGCTCGATGACACTTGCATATCGCAAGGGAGCTCTGAACGAAGCCGACCCGTTAAGCCGGCGTCCAGACTTCGTACCTCAAGCCACAGTACCCTTATTTTGGGATGGCGAGGTTCCGTCAGATCGAGAATTACGACGGAAGTCCCAGCTGCTGTTTGAAGACGCACAGTTAAATTCACTGACTGTTGACGCGTTGCAGCTGAGCCCTGAGTTCGCTGATCTCATTCGCGAGGGGTTCTCACGAGATTCGTTTTATGGGGACGATGGTGAGTGGACAAAAGACAGCCGGATAGAAGCCAGAGATGGGTACTTTTGGCGTCTCAATCGCCTCTGTATTCCACAGAACTCTGAGCTCCGACTGAGATTGATCACAGAGCTGCACGAAAGTTCGTCAGCTGGTCACAGAGGAGTTGCTAGCACTCTTGCTAAAGCACTCGACAGATTCTGGTGGAAACGAATCCGCCAAGATGTGAAAGATTTTTGTGAACGCTGCGTCGTGTGCCGACGAGCGAAGATTCGACCGCAGATGGCCGCGACTCTTTACCCATTGCCTGTTCCACCCAGACCGTGGCACACAGTTGGTCTTGACTACTTGACACACTTGCATGAGAGCAACGGCTTTAACAGTGTGCTGATTGTAGTAGACCATCTAACTCGAATGGCCCATTTTCTGCCATGCACAGAGTCGATTACTGCCGAAGAAACTGCAACTTTGTTTTTACAGGGAGTCTACCGCTTACATGGACTTCCCCGTGTGCTAATCAGCGACCGCGACCCGAAATTTGTCAGTGCCTTCTGGCAGACGCTTTGGAGACGCCTTGGAACGCGTCTGAACATGTCTACCAGCCGACGCCCAGAAACAGACGGACTGACAGAGCGCGTGAACAGCACGTTTCAGCAGCTTCTTCGTTGCTTCTGTTGCTATGATGGCTCTGACTGGTCGACACTTTTACCACAAGTGGAGTTTGCGTACAATGCTTCGCGTGCACTCGGAATTGAGCACACACCGTTCGAAGCTAACTTTGGTTTTTCTCCTGAGGAGCCTCCTGACCTGCTCTTCAGCATGCGACCATCGATTTCAATTTCGCAAGACGCAACAGAACGGTTGAAGTTGTTACAGGAAATACACAGCCTGGTACGCTCTGTGTTACAGCTACATAAGGACGAGATGCAGGCGCGCACAGAACAGTCTACAGCGCCACACTTCGCTAAAGGAGACAAGGTGTCAGTCGTCACAGCAAATCTTTTTCTCAGAGGACAACCGAACAGGAAACTCAGAGACAGACAGCTCGGCCCTTTTCCAGTGGAGGAGCAGATTGGAAAACACAGTTACAGATTGAAACTACCAGCGACAGTACGCTTACACCCTGTGTTCCACGTTAATAACTTACGGCCCTGCTCTACCGCTCCACTACGACCAGCTGTCCCGGTAACAGTACCTGAAGGAGACGACGAGGAGTTCGACGTCTCACACATCTCTGCTGTGTGCATCAAGTCGCTACCAGGGCGACGAGGCAAATATTTGCTCTTCATGACGCACTTCAGTGATGACGACATTCCACCTGTCTGGCACCGTTTGAACGAGGTGCATCGAACAGTTGCGTTACAAGAATTCTTGGAGACGCCCCAATGGCGCAAGTTCGCCAAGACTCAGGCGTACATTGACTTCATGCACGCTCACCCAGCGCGCATTCCTGAGTCCCAGTAACTGCTTCAGTAAAGGAGCCAAGAACCACGGAGGTCTGCCTCGCGGCGGCCTCATTGATCTGTCAAGAGGGGGAGGGTACGAGTGTGACGAGTACAGTCCTGCAACAGTACATTGCAGGACATTGTACAGGTACTCGTTACGGATATCAATTCGTGCTTTTCCACAGGATGGACGTATACTCGTGGGTACGTCGCTACTGCAATATTGTAATGGTGCTGATGCTACAGTACGACCAGTACCTCCCGGTACGTACAGATATGCATAATTAATCTAACCAGCCAGATGACGCGCCAGAACGAACTCTCCAATGCAGAAGGAGCCGCGTCGTGAGACCCAATGCTAGGCAGGCCGCGTCTCGAGGCGGATGACGACGGTTGACCAGCACTAACGCCTGACACGTAAGCGTAGCTTGCAGGCGTGATTAGTCTGGGCTGAAACCTATTTAAGCCCAGTGCAGTAGAGGGAGGTGACAGAACCTTTTAACAATTCCTTTGTTCACTTACAACATCTACTGCCCAAGTACAGCAGTGAAACATCTTTCATCAATTGCCTCTCGACAACATCATTTTGCCATCTTGCAACAACAGAACTAGACAGACTAGAACAGATTTGTGCTAGCGTTTAGCTTTCAGAGGCTAACCGCCACATGTTGCTAGCCTTCGTCATCGCCGTCGTCGGTCGCGTGGGCATGTCGGATGTCGCTGTCTAACATAGCAATGAGGTTAAAGTTTATGTACACCTCGCCGGTGCCACTGTCTGCGAGCAGGAAGGCGAAGGCCGGTCGAATTCGTAGCGCATGAGCGCTTCCGCCTCATTGCACTCCATCGCTATAAGCTCCTCGAAGGTGGCGGTGCTCTCTTTTCTAGTTTTGAGGATTGTACATCAGGTTGTGCGAACGTCTTTCGGATCGACAGCGGCGCGGCATTGTAGGAGTGCACCAACATCATGATGGACACCCGGTAGTGCCGCCGATTCTATATTTTGTCGCGCAGCGTCCGTTTCATGTTGGCGTCCTTCAGCGCGGCGGAAACGTCGTGCAACACCAGCAAGCAGCTGTGCCCTTTCTCCGTCGATGCCTTGACCGCCTCGCGCACACCGTCCAACGTCGGCTAGTCCAACTCGGCGTGCATCTTGTCGTGCCGGCGGAAGATGTTATTTTTCAGACAAGCGACGCTGTGCGGCGGCATGACGACGTGCTTTGCGTGGAACGCCCGGAGGTACGCTTGCTTGGTGGACATCAGATTTATCATCATGTTGTTCTTGCCGGTGCCCGCGCTGCGGATGATAGCCATGAAGAACAGTCGATCGGGCAGCGGCGAGACTATATGCTCGTGGATCTTGCGGTCGCACAGGAAGGCCGGCGGTTTCGGTAGGAACACTAAGTGGTCTTCGATGGCGAAGCGCATGTTGCAGCGGCAGTCTTCGCAAGTTTTTTAATTACGCGTCTGATCTCTTTCGGCGCGGCACCCCACATCGCGGCCTCTTGCACGGCGTACTGCTTTTCGCTGAACCTAAAGCCGTTCAAGTGCTCCTTTCACCACGCCACCGTCATGTAGGACGCGTCCATGGGGAGCGCGCGACAGGAGCGACGCTCACGGGCCGACGTTGGACACTGTCAGTCGATCGCGGCGGCCTTCTCGTCGTCGTCGTGCAGCACGGCAGGGGGACTAGACGCCATAGCACGGCAAGTGGAGTAGATGCCATAGCTCTACTGCAGATAGAAAAAGTGGTATGCAACGAGGCAGCGATCTCGAGCGCGGCGACGTAAGCGACGGAGACGATGCATAGCATCCCGATTCTGCGGTACCTCGCGGTGGTCGGCGGCGCGATGTGGCTGGTGGAGTGCTTCCGGCCGCAGCGCCGGAGGAGCCCGAGCCCGCCGCAGCCGCCGGACCGGAGCTGCGCTCATCCGGCGGCTGCGGCGGGCTCGGGCTCGGACCGGAGCTCGCGCTTATCCGGCTGTGTCACAGCCGATCGATCGGAGCCCGCCGCTACTGCGCAACCGCTCAAGCGGGTAGCGATCGAGAAGATGAGGGCTGCGCTCATGCGCGCACGCACGGCGATGGCGGAGAAGCGGCGGCAGCGTAGTTAGGTAGCCACCTTAGCGCCGCAGTACTTCTTTGACATCGTTTGACTTACTACGCATACCGCAACATGTGTACATGGACACTGCCTACGCCGACGCGACGCTCGCCGATGGCACGCACGTCTTCACGCTGCGCGACCCGACCACCGTGCATGAGCGCCACACGCTACAAGTGCGGTTGCTGTACGCATGGCTGCCGCACATATACTACATAACATTCGAGGACAACGACGCGCTCGTACTGAACGAGGACAATGGCGGCGAGGGGTGGACAGGGCCGCTGAACAGCGTGTACCATTCACCTCTCCCCACCCGAGCCCAGCTCAAAATGGTCAGTGGATCCGTAGCGACACCAGACGGTACACGCTCAAAGGCGCAGCTTCCAGGGATTTGAATTTTATCCTCCCGACAGCTACCGCGCCATCCACTTCAAAATCTTTACAAGTATCCGTCAAAGTACTACGTCACACCCTGACACCTCATCGCTTACAAAAAGCTTCTTCACCGGTCGGCAGCGCGCCCCATCGCGCCCCTCCGAGCGTCCGGACGTCCCTGTCCGCCGCCAACATCCAACAAACCCAGGTCCCATCAGGCCTGGTCGCGTGCAGCCAACACGTGAACGACTCTCAAAAACCAACCACAAAAGCTAAACATACCTCCTACATCCCCCTCCCTCACTCGAAATCCTACTCGACCGCCATGTCTACGCCCCCTACCCCTCCCCCCACCTACAGGCAGGCCCTTCTGAAGGACCCCCCGCCGCATGGCCGCTTCACCGACCTCTACCAACCCCGGAACGCACTCGCGGGACACCCCCTGACCCCGTTTCTCACCGCACCCCAGCTCATCCACCCCCAGCAACTCCTGGGCACGCCACTGGACCCCCTCCCTCTCCGCCGTGGCCTACAGACCCCTCTAGTCCTGTCCCCCCCACGGTCAACCGAGACCACGGGACAGGCCGACGACCTCTCCACCAGGACTGTCGACTCCCTCCTCATCACAGGCCAATACTCCACCACCCCCCCCCACCTCGCTCGGTTCTGGATCCACGGAGTCTTCCTCCCGGACCCATCTCACCCCGACCCGATCGTGTCGGCATGCTCGTTGGCCCGCCGCTGGTTACTCGAAAGCCTGCGCGACCTTTCCGATCTCCCCAGCCGCATCCGAAATATAATAGGCAGGGAAATCGCCCAACACACACGGTGGACCGCGACCGCTACACGAACCCTCCACCCCACCTCCCCGAAATGCAACGATGTCACCCCCCTGCCAGTCGAGCTCCACAAGAGCTTCCAAGAGATCCACCTGACGATTCCTACCTCCTGTGTAGCGGTGGGGCTCCTGTACCAACTGACTTCACGCCAGCGTGAATTCAGTTCGGCCGGTCCGGTGCCCCCCTTCATACTCTCATCCCCTCCGCTCCTGGAAAAACTAAGTCAGCAGAAAATTCGCTTTCTCCGGGCTGCCTCAGCTCCAGGAGTTTCAGGCCGCAGGATGAAGATCCGCTCCCCGATATTCAATGGTATCACCGGCCAAGAAACAGTCGCCCTACTACAGGATCTCCTCACCTCCGACCTCGCGACAGCTCTCACCTCCACAGGTCTCACCCCCCCATCCCACAACCTGTGCAAACTCGAAGACCTACCCGAGCAAGCCCAATTCACCCTCCAGTTCGCGGACGCACTCCAGCCGTTGGACACTCCCGTCCCGATCGAGTCCGACCCGTCCTCCTTCTGGGTAAATATCCTCCACCTGCCCAATAACCCCATTCATTCACAGTCTGGACCTGTATCCCTTCACATTTTCCCCCGTTCACCCTATGAACCAGTACCCCCTGACCACCACCTTCACACCATCACCATCACACCACCCCCCGTCACAGGACACGTCCCCGGCTTATCCTGGGCTGACACCTGCCTCACCACTGTCCTAGTCCAATCCCGCCACTCCCTCTCCCTACCATGCATTAACTCCGACGGTACCATTCCACCCACACACTGGTTATACACCCTCCTATCCCAAACTGCAACAGAATACCTCACACAACATACCCCCAACCCCGCCCATCCTCCCCAACACCCCCTCAGCCTCTACCACTACACAACTCTGAAAAAATTCCCTGATGGCTCGTACTTTCGCTCCCACCCCTCCAACTCGCCCACTATCACCACCAGCATCCAAGTCTCACTCAGTGCCGAAATGTACTGCATACTCATCTCCACCAACGGTACAGTCACCATCCCTCTCACCCACACATACACCCACAGAGGCACACGCATTCCATCCACCTGCACACTCAATGTCAACCCACACCACTACTCCACCTTCGGGAAAGCCCGACTCCAGGACCCCATCTTCACCACCTCTCCCTCTCCGCCGCCCCTCACCATCACAAAAAAATTCACACTCCAGGAGATTCAACTTTCCAACACCCCGACCCTCCCAACCCAAAACACATGGCCACTTCACCAACCCGCGACCTCACACCCCACCTCAACCTCCTCCTACCACGCCCACCCCTCCCCCCACCCTCCCACCCCCCCCCCGGTCCCACACCCTTACACACAACCTTCCCCTCTCCCCATCATCTCCGAAGACTCCTCTGAACCCATGGACTCCTCCGCCTCACCCCCCCACCCCGCCCCCCACACCCAACCTCCCTCCCAACTCCCCGTCCCCCCAAACCCCACTCCAACCCTCACCACACCTCCCACCCTCCCCCAACACTCCACCCTCTCCCTCTCCACTCCGCCCTCATCAACAGACTCCCCTCCCCACACACGCCCCCCCACAGACCCCTCACTCAAACCAGCACCCCCAGTAGGGATTACCAAACCCTCACGCCCCTCCCGCAAGCAACCCTCCCCAACCCCCCCAACTCGTGTCCCCCCGCACCCCTCCCTCACACCCCCCCGTGCCCCTACCCCTCCTCCACGCACTCTCAACCCCAGTCCCCCCCTACCCACGGACACCCAACCCCCCCCAACCGCCCCCACACACCATTCCCTCCCATCCGACACCCTTGAAGACGAGGAACTCGACCTCGACGGCTACTCCAACCTGTCGGAGGACAACGCGGCGACCCCTGGGACCCCACCGACCGCCGCTAACTCCCCCAATCAACCCACCATGTCTCCCCCGGCCGAGCAGGCCGACTATCATCATTAGGTCCCCCCAGGACGAAACGGAGGTTAGACCCCACACCCCCTCCCCCACCCCCCAACCAGACATCCGCGCTCATACTGTAACCACCGTACCTCGATTCACTCTACCGGCCCACTTCAGCCCCCGCACCTGCCGCACAACTATGCATAAATTTTTAATCGACTACAACCTGGACTCTGGTCTTCCCACCCCTATCGGCTACCTTGATTCCTCTGCTGTCCTCTCCTTCCAATGGGGACAGTACCAGGACCTATCTAACCTGTATTGCCTCGCATCAGAAATCACCAAACTCCACTCAACTCCCTCCGCCTCGTACACAGTTATTACCAACACCGACGTCGATAACCACCACCGTACCTCCCAATACCCCAGCCACTGGACCAACCTAGCCAATCGGGGCCACCCCCCGCGTCCGGGGACGCCTAACCACTCTCTCCTCGTCCTCACGTGGCAACACTCGCACTTCGGCCTCCTCCACCTTACTCACTCCTCTGCTACATGGATTGACTCTTTACATTACTCTCCTCCTCCCGACCTCCTCACCCGCTCTCTCAACCTCCTCTCGGCCTGGAACTCCTCCCCCCCCCCTCCCATCGGCTCCCTACACTCCCTCAACCCACCTCGCCAAAACGACTCCGACAGGGCGTGGTCGTGCGGCACCCATGTCCTCTTACACACATACTTCGTTGCCACAGCTCCCCCGGACCAACCTTACACCCCTCCCACTTTCGACCCCCGGTCCACAGTATACTCCCTACACACTATGCTCTGGAACCACACCTTCCGCTCCGCCCCCCTCCCACAGGGACGACGCCGCCTCCTAGACGCTTTCTGTTCCCCCACATCCCCCTCACCCCCCAAACTCCCTCCCCCTACCCACCCCTCCCCCCCCCACCCTCCTCGCCCCCCACCTCTCCTCGCAACCCCACCCACAGAACAACCCCCCCCAGAACCCCCCTGCACCTCCCCCAACCCCACCTTCTCCGTCCAACCTAACCACACACACCACCCACTACATCCCCCCTCTCCTCCCCCCCTCCACCCACCTCCCAGACCCCCCCCCGTCGAGAACCCCCCACTCGCCCCCCCCAGCACCACCCCCTCCCTCCCCTCCCCCATCCTCCCACACCACACATCCCAACCACTACACCTCATCACCCTCAACACCCGCGGCCTCCACACCTCCATTATGGATGTTGAACACCTCTCCACCTCCCACCAACCGGACGTCTTAATCCTCACCGAAACCAACCACAACACACACAAATCCCGTTGGCGCATAGCCCTCCCCCAATACCACCTCAAAAGCTCCCGACCCTGCTACTCACCTGTGCCCCTTCCCAACGCAGGCGTTCTCTTCGCGGTCCGCCGCGCCTCATTCCAGTCTGCCTCTGTCCTCACCCCTCCCCCCCACCTCATCCCCCATATCGCCGGACTAAAAATCGTCCCCCACTCAGGCACCCCTTACCTCCTTATAGGTACTTATATGCCCCAGCTCTACAACACACAACTGACCCGCCTCTACGCAGAAGTTGCAGCTTGGGGCCTACGACTAGCGGACGAACACCCGCAACACCGCACCCTCTGGGGAGGGGACTTCCAATCGACCACCCACACAGGTATAGGACACCCTGCCCTCACCTCCTTACTCAAATCCCACCTCTTCCCCCTCCACGACCCCATCCCTACCTTCCCCCGCAGCGGGGGCTGCCTTGACCACTGGCTCACCACGCCTCCTTCCCCTATCACCCTCCCACCATCCTCATGCTCGATTTTCCCCTCCCCCTCCCACTTTACCGATCACTCTGCAATCCACCTCGTCATTCCCGCCCCTTTCTCACTCATGGCGCACCCCCCCCCTCCCCATACCCACCCCCACACACAACACACGACGCGCAAACTCACCTTTCGCCTTCCCCTCACACCCGACCACATAAAAGTATACCAATCCAGCACCCCCGACCTCATCAACCAAACGGCAACCCTCCACGCAGAAATTCTCAACACCTCATACACCTCGGCCACCCCCGACACCCTCGACACCCTCGCCTCACAATTCACCACACTCCTCTCCCAACACATGGACCACGCAGCCACAGTTTGGCCCCTCCTCCCCGACAAAAAACCCCGCCCACCCCAAGCGTCCCTTGACCCCACTTGGCTCACAAATAAAACACGCACTCAAATACTCAAACTCCGTAAATGCAGCAAAAACAACGGCCCCCTCCCCGTCGCCCAAGCCCTCTTAAACACAACTGAATATCTCTCCCCTGACGCCATCAAGCAACAGTGCCAAGCACGCATCCGCCAGCTCCTTCACGACACCACCACGAATAAAATAAAGAAAATAAAAACTCGAGCCAATGTGGCCTACGACACCTGCCCCAAACTCTCCCACCGCCGATTGAAAATTAAAAGCGGCCTCCTACCCCCCGCCGGCACCACCTCTACCCTCCACCGCATTACCAAACCCGATAAAACCACCGCATCCTCCCCCTCCGCTGTCATCGACGCGGTACACTCTCACTTCGCTAGCGAACTCGGATGCGCCACCCCACCCGAACTACCCACCCCCCCATGGGAACTCCCTAACAACCCCGACAACTTTACCATCGAACCCCGCGGAGACCCCTCTCTTACCCTTGCCGACATGATTACCCGCGACACTTTCGATAAAACCCTCAACTCCCTAGGCACCGGCAAAGCCCCCGGCCCAGACGGTATCCCCAATGAAATAATCAAATTCCTACCCCCGGCAACCCGCTCCGCCCTCTACTCTCTCTTCTCCCTCCTAGCACACAAATCCTACACTCCCCCTGATTGGTGCCACAGCACAACATGCCTCCTACATAAAAAAGGCGACCCCTCCCTCCTCGATAACTACCGCCCTATCGCCCTCATGAACAACCTCCTTAAACTATGGACAGCACTAATCAAAGATGCAGGCTCGAAGTACGCCGAAACCCATGGCATTCTCAGCGACCAACAAGACGGATTCCGACAACACCGCAGTATCCACGACGCCCTCTCCTCCCTCATTATGACGATGGAGGACGCGAAACTCCACAGCAAAGACATCTACGTCATGTACGCGGACTTCAAAGGCGCCTTCAACGCCGCGGACCACCGCATCATGTTCAAACACATGCGTCAACTCGGTATGCCTCCCACCTTTGTCGATACATGCGAACAACTATACGGGGTCTCAACCACATCATATATCACCCCTCACGGCCCCACCCCTTCCATCGACATCAATCGAGGAACCCTCCAGGGCGACACCCTCTCCCCCTTCCTATTCACCCTCTTCCTTGAACCGTTCCTTCGCTGGCTCACGGTGGGAAGCCGGGGCTACCGCCCAGGCCCCCCCACCACTAACGTTGACCCCACAGAACCCACAGCCACATACCCAGGACATGGCTTCGCCGACGACCTCAGCCTCGCTACGGGCTCGACCCCCAACATGACCATCCAGCTCAGAAAACTCTCCCTCTTCAGCGCCTACACCGGTATGACGGTCAACATCCGCAAATGCTGCATCACCGGCGCCCTCTGGCGTACAGGCAACGCCCTCACCCGCGCCAACACTACCCTCCTCGCATCCCGCCTGCAAACACAGTTCATCTCCCTAAACTCCACCCCGGCCCCCATCCCCTCCATTGGCCCCAGGGACACATACCGCGTCCTAGGGGTAGAACTAAACACCTCCCTCACCTTCACCAGACATTGGCACGAACTCAAACGTACCACTGCATCCCTCATCACCGCCCTTTCCACCTCCCCACTAACTCAATCCCGCAGAATCAGAGTCATCCGTGGCCTCCTCATCGGAAAACATTTTACCCTCCAGCTCGGCCTCTTCACGGACTCCCAACTCGACACTCTCGAAGGACAAATCTGCCGCGCTCTCCGCTCCGCCGTCTCCTCGGTACGTAACCTCCCCCGCACCGCCCTTCACCGCCCCACATCAGACCTAGGATACGGCCTCCCCTCCCTCAAAGCCCACGCCGCACAACTCACAGTATGCCACTTACATAAAATCATGAATGCCTCAGGCTATAGAGGCCACATGGCCCGCGCACACATACGCACCCTATCCACAACGTATTCCCACTGGCCCTCAGAATCCATCATGTCAACCTGTTACACTCCACCCACACTAAAATGCTTAGTCCGAGCTCAACGCGACGCGGGCACCCTATTCCACAACATTCCCCCACTCTCCCTCACCAACCCTATCGCCTCCACAATCCGTGCCCACTTCACCACTCAAGACAACGCCCTCCTCACCTCACTCCGGGACAAAGCCACACACATCACCGACCCTCACACATACAAACAAGCCTACTGCGATTTCTCCCCCCGCAAAACACACGCCTCCCTCCTACCCCGCCTCACCCCCCTCTGGAAAAACAACATTACCACATGGCCACAAGTCCTCCTCAGAGCCACCTCATCCTCATTCATCCTCAAATCATGCAAATCCATCACCACACTCACGGGGTCCACCACCCCCCTCTCAGTTCCCATCCGCCTCCTCGCAGCAATCCTCACCGAACCCCTCGATACTATACACAACCGCCTCCCCATCACAAGCCTCAATACCAACCAAGCATCCCCCCCCACCACTATACATCCCTCGTGGATCCCCCTCCTCTCCCCTCACCTCCCCCGTTCACCCCCCACCCTCCAATCCGGCATCTGCACCTCCCACACCACTCACTCCACCCCCACCGCACCCACCACACACTTAGACACAGAATACCTCACCCCCTCCGACCACCACTACCCCCCCTGCGACGTAACACGCATCATCTCCAAACACAAAGACACAGAATACGGCCAAACGCAGTACATGGTCGAATGGGCCCCGGAACACCTCACGGAATGGGACATTCAGCTACAACTCGACGACGGCTTCCGCCTCATCTCCTCCACTCCCACATCGGTATGCCTCCCCTCCCCCTCCCCCACCACATGCTCCATCTGTCATGACCCCCTGCACACAGAACCCTCCTCCACCTGCTGCACATGCCCGCACTATGCCATACACTCCCAATGTCGCCCAGCTCAAGGACCCACCACATGGCAGTGCGAGTGGTGCGCTCGCGGCCAACGACACGACCTTACCCGCCTCCACGAAGTGCAGTGGGCCCCGTGCCTACAACTCCACGACACCATCAGTGAGACCCCCTCCGGCCCCACCGCCCTTACCGCATTTAACTCCGGCTATGTCCCCTCCACCGCACCCATTTTGCCAAAACCCGGACCCCCTCCGTGGTCACACCCACTTATCACATTCAACCATGACCCCATCAACCCCGACCTCGACATGCTCCCTACCGGTAAATTCGCTATCCACGCACACCCATCACTCCACGACACCACCATACTCTGCACTCCCGACGGCCGCGCGGTCACCACCCTTAACGGCCCCCGCGTCCGCCACCTCTACCAACTCTTTCGCCCCGACCTCTCGCAGCATACGTTCGAAGAGGAGGTCTATCACCTCCTCACCCGTCTAGGTTCCCGCTCAGAAATCCACTCACCCACACCCGCCACCACCACCCGAAATAGATGGGCCACTAGAGAAGACCTCCTCACAGCCCTCCGTCACACATTCCGCATCCAGACAGAACTCTACTCCGACCCCCTCAATAAATCCCTTCACTCCCACACATACCACTCCCTCTATCCCGAAGATATAGTCTTCTCATCCAGCGGTAGCAATGCCCCGCACACCTGGCAAGGCACCAGCATAGCCAACCCCGAATACGACCACGAATGCATGAGACGAGCCATGGAACACGCAATCACCAGCGCACACCTCACAGCCCCTCACACACCCAGCGCAACCATCCTCATCCTCCCCCGATGGGAACACACACCCTATCGCCACTCCAAATACATCAACTCCCCATACACCCACCACCTTTACACCCTCCCCAATGACGCAAACACATTCCTACCCCCCGACCAACACACTGGCAACCCCACCCCCACCCCATTCGGCACACGATGGATGGTCGACATATACCTCGTCGCCAACCCCCTCGCACTCTCCACCCTCCCATCACCCACAGCCATGACCGCACTTCACAACACTCTCGAATCTATCTACGACACTCACCTCCCCAACCCCATCATCACCCCCCCTCCTCCACACCTCATTGTCACCTACTCACCCCACTCAGCAGGTATATACCACCGCCCCCCAAACCCAACTCACCCCCTCACATACCCCCTCCCAGACCGCGTACATCTAACGTACCCCCCCACCAGAGGCACCCTTGCTTGGAACTGGCAGGACTTTGTATACACAGACGGCTCGAAAAAAGGCAGCTCGACCCCCCTCGGAGCAGCAGCTACCCACCCCGCCTCGGACACCAAAGTCAAAATCCTGGTGACCTCTACCCCTCCCTCCCATACAATAAATCGGGCTGAATTAGCTGGCATAGATGTAGGCCTCCAATTTGGCCGCACCCACCTCCTCACAGACAGTGCGTGCTCCCTCCGCCTCATACAAGGCTACTTAAACTGCCCTTCCGCTTACCGCCACAACATTCATCGCGACACCCTCTCATCTATCACACACACCCTTAAAACCCGCTGCGAAGCAGGCATCCGTACACACCTCGGCAAAATCAAAGCCCACAACCATTCCCTAGGCAACGACCTCGCAGACACACTCGCAAACCAAGTCGCGGATGGTCACCCACCCGACACTTATACACCACAGGTTCTGAAGTCACAATAGGCCACTGGACATGGCCATACACCCTCCTCCCACAAACCCTAGGGGACCCCATACCCTACAGATACACCAACCTCAAATCCGACGCACACACCTACAGCACAAAACACACACACACTCCTCTCTCGCAAACAACCAAACACGGAGCCCTCCTCGCCCGCGCCGCGAAGGACGGCGCCGATTTTTCTTACCACAAAAAACACTCAACCCTCACAAACATCCAGTTCACACACAAACAAGAATTCATGTGGGGCGTCCACAACACCCGCCTACTTACTCACAACCCCACCCTGCGCTGCCCCCTATGTGGTCAATTCACCAGCAACGGCCACATGGCCGGTAACTGCCCCTCTATGTCTGGTCTAAGACAGGACCGACACAACAGCGCTCTGCAACTCCTACTCTCCCTACTGGAACGCCACAACGGAGGACGCTGGGAAACCATCACCGCAGACTTCGGTAACAAACCCATAAAATCGTTTGCTTCCCCCACCCCTGCCCTCACTCCACTTGACTGCCACCCACCTCACCCCACCCACATGCCCACCCGACTTGTTGCTGCTGACGAAGGTCTCTCGCCTGACTCCCTCACCTCATGCCCCGCCGTCCTCCCCCCTGAGATTCTCCCCCCCCTGCTTCGTCCCCCTGCACACAAACCTGACTTCATCCGCATCCTCGAACCCCGATTCGTTGGTCACTCCAACGGTCGCCGTCGCTACGCGTCCATAAAAAAGATTCAGATAGGGGAATGGAAGTACTGCACAGACAACAACCTCTCCCACACAGCCGACCTCATACGTGACAAATACACACCCCTTGCGAACGCCATCAGAAACCACTGGCAGTGGTCGACATCCTCCCCATAGTCATGAGCCGCACAGGTACACCGCACTCCTCCACCATCACGAGTCTCACCTCCCTTCTCACCGCCCGCACCGACCCTCCAGATAAACTCGTCTCCAAAGCACATCTCGACACATCTCGCATTCTTGCACAACTCCATACGCATACTGTCCAATGGCTGCATCACCTCCTACGCATATACCGCATCAAGTCCCGCACGACCTCCCGCCGCGCATCCGCACATTGCCCCCTCGCACGACCCTGAATGCACACAACCTTCGCCTCCAATTGCACCCTCCCCGGGGGGGAGTAAAACCCCCGAACACCCTTGGAGAGGTTGGGAGCGGGCGCCCGACGTCACCATCTAGCTGCCGCATTGCAACCGGTTGGTGGACGACCTGGTGGCCTACCTGTACCACCGGCGGCTGCAAGACTGCGTCACGAGCTACGACAACTTCACTAACAACTTGATGCTCGCGGGCACGGAAGAGGCGGAGACGGGGGTGGTGGTCAAGCCGGGTACCACCTGCGGGCGCCTTCTCGGCATGTCCGTCGGCGAGAGGGCCACCTTGTCGGACGACTTCCGCTTCGCTCTGACCGCCGGTAGCGTCGTCAATCTCACGCGCACCAGCTAGGCCCCCGTGCACAACAATCTCTTGACACCGAACCGCGTCATGCGCACGCGTCGCGTCCACGACATCTTGGAGAAAATTCCGTTTAACACGCATTCAACGAGATAGATAACTTCAAGATGGACGGCTTCGTCTCGGTGGCCAATCGCTACCTGAGCTACGTCAGCCTGCGCCTCGGCGACGACGACGGCTACACGCTCGAGCTAAACGGCGGGCGGCTCACCGCCACGCTGAAACTTTCCTTCGATAGGAGCAACGAGTAGGATGAAGCAGATGGTGTCGCCGGTGCTGCCGAGCGGGCGGCGGGCGGTGCAGGTGCGGGTCGACCTCAGCCATGTCGAATTGCTCTACCGGGAGTTGGCGGCGCGGGTGGCGGTTGAGGATGCCGAGCTCGAGTTAGGTGACGTTGGGCTCGAGTCGCTCGGCGCCACCGTCCTCGGCCTCGCGGACGAGGGCAGTAAGGACGCCATCTCCGCAGCCATCGAAGGCGGCGGCGTCTCCGTCGGCGCCTCGTTGCCGCCGGCGCCGGACGCTACCCTCGGCAGCGCGACGCATGAGTGGGCGGACTTGTTGCCCGCATATTTCACGCTGGACGGCGAGAGCCTGATCGATACGTTGCATGCGCTGCGAGAGAGCATCACGGCGGAGGACCCCGTGTACCTCACAACCGTCTCGTTGCAGCGCATCGACGAGCTGAACCGGACGGAGGGCATCTTGTTGATCGGCGACTTGCTGCCGCACGAGCCCAACCCCGGCTTCTCCTTCCACCGGGTCGGCGCGCCCGTTAAGCCGTGGCTGGAGGGTCACTTCGTCACCATCTACGCAGACAACATGTTGGCGAGCGACGCCGACGGCGGGCAGCCCCGGCGGGTGTGCTGGAGGGCGACCCCTCGGCGGTCGGGCCGCAAGGGGAGCGGAGACCACCCGGGGAACAAGAATCGAAACGCAAGCCATGGGCAATGGGGGCCAACATATTAGGGGCTCAAGGAGAGCGAGGTCCGCGAAGCTTCCCGGGGGGCTGCGGGGCTGACGGAAAGTGGGGATTACCGGGGACCGACGGGGCTGACGGAGAGCGGGGGCCATCGGGGAAGTCGGTCGTCGGGCCCTCGGGCCCGCCGGGCCGCGACGTCGTGGACAGAGGGTCGGCGACGTGGGCGGACCTCCCGGAGTGACCCGCATGGACCAACTAGCATCAGCATCGATGGCACGGACACCGTGACGATCGGCAGCAACAACTTTAAAGAGCGTCGATTTTGCGCCAAAAAGACAAGCCGTGTTTGACTTTGTCTCCTTCGACGCCCGATGGCAGCGCGTGCACGCTTCCGGGCTGCGTGTCTACGGCGACGATATCGTTGCCGCCTTGGGGATGAACGCGGGCGGCAGTCGCGTCACAAACGTCGCCGCCCGGACAGCAAACGCCGACGCCGCGACAAAAAAATACATCGGCGACGCCGTCGCCGCGAGAGGCCCCCCGGCGCCGTTGGCCAGTCGATCGTCGGGCCGCCGGGCACGACGTCGTGGGGCGGCCTCACGGACGTGACGGCAGGGGTCGCCCAGTTTTCGCATTCGGACATCCTTTACCGACCCCGCGCAGCCCTCGAACCTCGACGTCGTGGTGAGCGACTCCATCACCCCGTTGACGACCTCGACGTTCAACCTCGGGCAAGACGGCCGCCGGTGGCTGTTCGGCTTTTTCAAGCCTTTGCGCTTGTCGGGAAACGTGCCAAAAATTTCCCGAGGCAGACAAGCCGCGTCGCTAGTCCGTTAAGACCGTTACGATAACCCTAGCATTTGACACGAGGATCAAGCGAAAACATGTGCAAGCTAGCTAGGCTCGAGATGTTTAAGCCTAATGCAGTACAAGGAGATGACAAAACGTTGTGAAAATTTCTTTGTTCACTTACATTATATTATTAACAGTACAAATTAAGACATCTTTCCAATTTTCTCGACATCTGCACTTCTATCTACTGTAGCAACAACAAGCAAGACCATATTTGTGTCTAGAGTTAGCTTTTAGAAAGCTTCTGCCACATATCGTTCGTCGAACTACTTCAGTTCCTTTCGGCGTTTTGGGGGGGGGTGTGCGGTGAGAATTCATGCAACGTCTTTTTGTTGCTCTTCATGTTACTTTGGGTTCCTATCTCCGCGACGCTTTGCATAAGGGCATTGAAATTGAAATTGAAATATTTTACTCCAATACCAGTAAAACCGGCTGGAGTCTCTGGGGCCCCCCTTGTGCTATGCTCAACTTGTTGTTGGACTTCTAAGCGTGAGGTAGACCGTGAACCACTAATCCCAACCTCTCCAATGGCAGTAACAATACCGTCTAAAACATACCCGTATCCATGTATTTATCATTTTCTGATCTATACGTATTTGTTTTTGGATACAGTACGAAATAAAAGATGTCGCTAGTCTCCACGATACGCGGCCTGCTCCAACCGCTGCGGGGTCGCCGATCAGCAAGGCTGCTCAGCTTGAGCTGGTCGAGGCGAACCTGCCTGACCTCGGCTCCTGTGCGACTCCGGTCGTGCCGGAGCTTGGGGGGAAAGGCAGGTGAAAAACCCCCCTCGCATAGGTCGTCGTCGGTCCCGCCTTGATCCGTACTCAACCCCGCCCGAGGTATTAGCCGCTCCTCTCGACGCAGCTCTCCACTTAGCCGAGTCTTCTCTCCTCCTTCGGGGGCTGAGAAGATAAAAGAACTAGGCTGCAGACGGTGTCCGTGTCGAAGGGTTACACGGAAATGCCATCACCAGGAATCGACCTCGGCACCTCCGTGTCCGGAGCCGTACGCCGTAAACAAGTACCGCGCCGAAAAGTCGGTGCCCGATGGGGGTATATCTCATACATATACCCCCGTACTGCCCGAGCAACGGGCTCCCGCAGTACATCCACTACTTGCGTGGTAGTAGGGCCAAGACTCCCCCGGAGTACAACGTACGGATGTGTCCATTATCATGCCCACCATGGGGATCTCACAACACTCCCCCTAATGGACACCATCCAATCAACTCCAGTCAAACCCTAGCAACCCGCGTCATACGCGGAGGGCCCATAACCTGTCGAAGGGTTACACGGAAATGCCATCACTGGGAATGCCTGCGTAGCAAGGGGGAGTGTTGCGAGACATGGTTTTGTGTGGTAATCAAGTTGCTACAGAGGATTAGGTTGCTGATAGTGGCAAGTTGCTGAGCGTTAGATATCATCTAAAGGCTCAGAATATATCTTGGCGTGTGCTCACCACAAGGTGAGTACGTGTCCTGTGATAGGCAAGTGCTAGGCACTTGCTGAGGGTGAGATGACATGCAGTGTCACTCACCGAGTGTAAGCATTCCTTATCCCCCCCTCAACTTTGACAGTCCGGCTGGCTCTCCTGTCCCCGAGCCAGATTTTCTCCTGTCCCCTGTCCTTTTCCCGTCTGTTTCCAACACCTATCTGATCGCGTTGTGGCCGTCCGTGCCCTCCCCCGGTGGTTTACGTTGTTTAGGGGGCCGCCTTTACGAGCAGTGTGCCGTTACGATAACCCTAGGCTCACTGCCTGAGGCAGCCTATCGATAACCGGGTACCGACTAGGGAAGAGGTTGGAAGAACACAGGGATCGAGTCGCCGGTCCTCAAAAGATGGTGGGTACGGGAATTTTTCCAAAAACCCCCCGTACCGGGCAATTCCGGCGGCGGGCGATCCCAGGGACCGCCGCCGCCAGACGGTGTCGCTCCTCCGGCTGCGACCATCCTCCGTCATGCGCAGCAACAGGCCTCGCCCCCAGGGGAGACCTAAGGCTATCGCAAGGCTGGCGGCTGCTAGCAAGCGCCGTCCCTAGCGCTGCTTCCCAGCTGTCCGCCGCCAGCTCCAACACCCTCGTCCCTCCGCTGATCCGTCCGTACCCCTCTTCGCCAAAAAATATTTCGCAGACGCCGCCCCCGCCCCATCGTCGGGAGAGTATCTGCGAGTATTTAGTCGCGGAAAAGACATATCGGACTGGCCGAGCGGGAGATCCCTGTGCCGGAGTACGGATATTATGTTTTTCCAAAACCCTCCGTACAGGGCTTCCCGACACCTGCTGATCCCGCGGATCCTAGCTGTCGGTACCTCATTCAGCCCCCTACCGTGCCAGGCATGGCACGGCTATGGGGTTACCAGCGCCCACCGCGTGGAGGTAGAGGTAGGTGCCGACGGGCCTGCGAGCGCACCCCCCTCCGGGGCCGCCGCCGCTGCGCCGCCGGCGGGCGCCTGCATGAGGGCAATGTTTGATTGTTGATGATGTGGCATGCGATCGTGTTCCTCGGGCTTAGGTTTTTCTCTTTTTGCTTGGTAGTCTCCGCTGCTTTTTCATGTAAGAATATTGTCTTTACGTACATGTAATTGCAAAGTTTTTCTTTTTACGAACAATATTCGCTGAGATGATAATATCGTTGTTTATGTGACGGTCACACGTGCTCGTACGAACACCAAAGTTCCTAATGTAGGTGCTCATCTCCCACTCCCGGGTAGTCTTGCAATGGGAGCTCAGCATGGCAAACTCGATGCGGACCTCCGCACTTCCGCTTTGCTTGGCACGCCTTCGGTTTAGTCGGTCCATGACTACTATCCCTTCGCTCTAGAGGATGGGGGCAGATTGGCGCCTACGGCGGTTGAATTGGTTGATCGCTTGGCTACTTTGGTGGAAGTTCGTCGCTTCCCTAGCATGGGTGTTGCTAACTCTTGTTCTTTGCATTTTGAGAGTTATGTCCGTATGTGACATTTCGTTCGTCGAACTACTTGTGTTCCTTCTCGGCGTTTTGTTGAGAACTTATGCAACGTCTTTTTGCTAATTTTCATGGTACTTCGGGTTTCTACACTCCTACACAAAAGTCCGGACAAGATTTCGCACCTTCGCAAGTAGAAAATGTAATCATGCGTAGATTATGTTGACAAATCTCATGAAATCCTAGGCTATGCTTTTGCGCGCAAAATGGAATGCGCCGACAACTACGAGTAGCGAATTCGAGCACTGCCGGGCTTGTGTAAATGGGGTTATCGCGCCCACACCCGTGCGGCACGCTCTTTCAAACAGTCGCCGTGCTGGTTAGACGAAAAGAGTAACGGGCGCACAACGCCGCAATATGAATGTTGATGCGACGGTCGCGCAAATATAATGCGTAGGCGACTGGGGAGGAGGTGCTAGGCATGCCGCTGTGGAGGAAACGCACGAAATCGCGTATGTAGACTTACCACCGATATGCGCACAACCCAAGGGTAAGCCGCTTTCGGCCACAATGTTCAACCGATCATAACTTACTCATATATTGTGGCGATTAGCCTTCTAAAGCTAAACGCTAGCACAAATCAGTTCTAATCTATTCAGTTATGTCGCTGCTTGATGTTAGAGTCAATGCAAATGGGAGATGATGAGAAGATGTTTCACAGCTTGTACTTTAGCAGTATATATTGTAATTGAACAAAGGAATTGTTAGATGGTCATGTCACCTCCCTCCACTGCACTGGGCTAAAATAGGTTTTTGTCTAGATAGCTTACGCATGCTTATCTCGCTTACGTGTCAGGCGTTAGGGCTTTTCAACCGTCGTCAACTGCCTAGCGACGCGGCTCGACTAGCATGGAGAATCACGACGCGGCTCATGCTGCATCGGAAACCTCGCTTAGGCGCGTCATCTGGCTAATTAGATTGACTGCGCGTACATGTACGTACCAGGAGGTATTGGTCGTACAATATGCATCATAACCCTTTCGAATATTGCAATAACGAGGTACCCACGTTGTACGTCCATCCGATGGAAAAGCACGAGTTGGATTTAGTAACGAGTAAATGTACAATGTCTTGTAATGTACTGTTACATGATTGTACTCGTCACACTCGTACCCTCCCCCTCTTGACAGATCTTTGAGGCCGCCGCGAGGAAGGCCTCCGTGGTCAAAGCTCCTTTACTGAAGCTGTTACCGGGACTCGGGAATGCGCGCTGGGTGAGTCTGCATGAAGTCCATGAACGCTTGAGTCTCGGCAAACTTGTGCCATTGGGGCGTCTCCAAGAAATTTTGTAACGTTGTAGTTCGATGTACCTCATTCAAGCGGTGCCGGACAGGTGGAATGTCGTCATCACGGAAGTGCGTCATGAAGAGCAAGTGTTTGCCTCGTCGTCCAGGTAACGACTTCATGCACACAACAGAAATGTGGGAGATGTCAAACTCCTCGTAGTCTCCTACATGAACAGTCACCGGGATAGCTGGTCGTAGCGGAATGGTAAAGCATGGCCGTAAGTTATTCACATGGAACACATGATGTAAGCGTACTTCAGCTAGAAGTTTCAATCTGTAACTGCGTTTCCCAATTTGCTCCTCCATTGTAAAAGGTCCAAGCTGTCTGTCTCTGAGTTTCATGTTAGGTTGTCCACGTAGAAAAATGTTTGATGTGATGACTGACACCTTGTCTCCTTTGATGAAGTGTGGCGCTGTAGAAGGTTATGTGCGCGCATGCATCTCGTCTTTGTGTATCTGTAACACAGAGCGTACCGGGGTATGTACTTCTTGTAACAATTGTAATCGCTATGTTGCGTCTTGCGAAACCGAAATTGACGGTCGCATGCTAAACATCATGTCTGGAGGCTCTCAGGAGAGAATCCAAAATTAGCCTCAAACGGGGTGTGTTCAATTCCGAGTGCACGAGAGGCGTTGTACGCAAATTCCTCTATTGTTGATTGGCTTATCATCTTATTGTGCTGAGTCACAGCCGTACTATCACGATGCTACTTTTGGTAAAAGAGCCGTCCAATCAAAGCCGTCATAGCAACAGAAGCAACGAAGAAGCTGCTAAAATGTGTTGTTCACTCGCTCCGTTAGTCCGTTTGTCTCTGGATGTCGACCGGAAGACATGTTCAAGCGCGTTCCGAGGCGTCGCCAAAGTGTCTGCCAAAAGCCACTGACGAATTACGGGTCACGGTCACTAATTAGCACACGGGGTAGTCCATGTAATCGGTAAACTCCATGTGAAAACAAAAATGCAGTTTCTTCGGCAATAACAAGCTATGTACAGGGCAGAAAATGGGCCATTCGAGTTATATGGTCTACTACAATCCGCAAACTATTAAAGCCATTGCTCTCGGGTAAGTGTGTCAAGTAGTCAAGACCAACTGTGTGCCACGGTATGGGTGGAACAGGCAATGGTTAAAGAGTCGCAGCCATCTACGGTCCAATCTTTGCTCGTTGACATATGACGCAGCGTTCACAAAAATCTTTCACGTCTTGGCGAAGTCGTTTCCACCATAATCTGTCAAGTACTTTAGCAAGTGCGCTTGCAATTCCTCTGTGACTAGCTGACGAACTCGCGTGCAGCTCTGTGATCAATCTCAGTCGGAGCTCATAGTTCCGTGGAATACAGAGGCGATCGAGGCGCCAAAAATATCCATCTTTGGCTTCTATCCGGTTGTCTTTCGTCCACTCACCCTCGTCCCCATAAAACGAGTCTTGGGAGTACCCCTCGCGAATGAGATCAGCGAACTCATGGCTCTGCTGCAACGCGTTAACAATCATTAAGTCTAGCTGTGCGTCTTCAAACAGCAGCTGGGACTTCCGTCGTAATTCTCGATCTGACGGAACCTCGCCATCCCAAAATAATGGAACTGTGGCCTGAGGTACGAAGTCTAGACGCCGGCTTAACGGGCCAGCTTCGTTCATAGCTCCCTTGCGATATGCAAGCGTCATCGAGCCCACAAACGGTTGCAAATCCTGCAGGTATCTTGCTTGCCGCTTGTTCATCATGTTGTTCGGTTGCCTGAGCAGATGCCGCAGTGTGTCGTGGTCTGTTACGACAAGGAAATTAGAGCACCCTTGTCGAAGGGTTACACGGAAATGCCATCACCATGAATCGAACCCGGCACCTCCGTGTCCGGAGTCAAACGCCGTAACCAAGTACCGCGCCTAAAGTCGGTGCCCGATGGGGATATATCTCATATATATACCCCCGTACTGCCCGAGCAACGGGCTCCCGCAGTACATCCACTATTGGCGAGATAGTAGGGCCAAGACTCCCCCGGAGTACAACGTACGGATGTGTCCATTATCAAGCCCACCACGGGGATCTCATAACACTCCCCCTAATGGACACCATCCCATCGACTCCGGTCAAACCCTACAAATCCGCGTCATACGCGGAGGGCCCATAACCTGTCGAAGGGTTACACGGAAATGCCATCACCGGGAATCGAACCCGGCACCTCCGTGTCCGGAGTCAAACGCCGTAACCAAGTACCGCGCCTAAAAGTCGGTGCCCGATGGGGATATATCTCATATATATACCCCCGTACTGCCCGAGCAACGGGCTCCCGCAGTACATCCACTATTGGCGAGATAGTAGGGCCAAGACTCCCCCGGAGTACAACGTACGGATGTGTCCATTATCAAGCCCACCACGGGGATCTCATAACAACCCTTCAAGATAGCACCTCCAATGCTTCGACAGCTTCGCATACGGCCAAAGCTTCTAAGTCCTACGCAGAGTAAGTGTTACCACGCTCAGCTAGATTTAGCTTACGCGCCCCGTAAGAGATTGGTTGAAGACCTCCTCCTTGGTCTTGCAACATGACTGTTGCAACCCCCATTGTTGAAGCATTTGTAGCCACGGTGAACGTCGCGTCCGAGCTGACCTCCGGAAGGATTAGGCATGGCGCGGAAATGAGCCGTAACTTGAGAGTCTCAAAGGCTTCCAAATAGGCATGCGTCATCGTAACCTTCTGTGGCTGGGACTTCCGCAGTAAGTCCGTCAATGGAGCCGTAAGGTCGCTGAAATGATGAATAAATCTGGCGTAGAAGTTGCAGAACTGTACGAAACTGCGAACCTCCTTCTGCGTCGTGGGCACTGGCCAGTCTGCAACGGCCTCGACTTTCTGTGTGGAAACCTACTAGCTCACATAGTATAGCCCGGATACTCCATCTCTTGAAGGCCAAAGAAGCATTTCTTAAGGCGGAACTTCAAGCCCTCCTCCTTAAAGCGTTGTAGAACATTCGCAGATGCTCCAGCTGTTCCTCGAGAGTACGGCTGCAGATACAGACGTCATCGAGGTAGACAATAACGAACTTATGTAAAACGTCGCGAAGTATGTCATTCATCATCCGCTGAAATGTAGCCGGTGCATTACACAATCCAAAGGGCATGGCGACCCATTCCATTAAGCCATCAAGTGTCTGAAACGCCGTTTTGTGGATGTCATGGTCACGCACTCGAACTTGCCAGAAGCCAGAGGCGAGGTCGAGGTGAGTGTAGAAGTTTGCGTCCTTAAGCTCATCAAGCGTGTCGTCCACACGCGGAAGTGGGTAAGCATCTTTACGCGTAACCTCATTAAGGCCACGGTAGTCAATGCACAGACGTAGCGAACCATCAGCTTTCCGCACAAAACGAATTGGTGAGCCAAACTCAATGTAGCTAGGACGTATTAAACCCGCGTCCACTGCGTCTTTGAGCTATCGGTTGAGCTCAGCGCGCTCCGCTCTTTCAATTTGTTCAGCCGTTCACGTCGCATTGGGCTAGTTGTGTCAATGGGATGATCCCACTGTCGGCTTACATGCGGAGAGTTTACATGTTGCAGTAACTCCGGGAAGTCATCGTAGAGTAACGACCGGAAGCTGTCACGTTGGTCTGTTGTTAGCTCCTCTCTAGTGTGAAACTCAGGGGTCTGGGTAGCGGCTGGTGTAAGTTCAATTACGTAAACTTCAGCATTACGTCCCCCGCTGCGGCGCGTCTTGCGCTTGAGTTTCTGCACTGCACTTTAGTAGATGACATCAGGAGGCATTCAGGACGTCATTCCTCAAGCTGAGTCTCCATTGTTGTACCGTCCATTAGTGTAAACACTCTGGTAGAACCAAATTGTAAAGAGGCATGTTCGTCGTCAAGCCATGGTAAACCGAGGATTAAACCAGCAGCACGTAAATCACGTAAGACGTAAAAAGTCCGTTGAAATTCGTGTCGAGCCAGCTCAAAAGCAACATCACAGACTGTCGAAGAAGTCACACGTTGTCCGTTGGCAAGTCGAACAGGTGTCTTGGTTAAAGACTTTCGAGTCGATAAAGCAAAGCGTCATACGAAGTCCTAAAAAACGAAGTCAAGAGTTGCAGCGCAGTCCACCAAGCCAAAAATCTGGTTTCCGCCATTAAGAGTTTTCACAGTCAGCTCGGTGCGAATTAACGGGCGAGCTTCCGTGAGGTCAGTCAATAGAACTGTAAGTAGCGGAGAAAATTGTTGTAGCGTAGCGATGGACTCTTCCGAGTCGACTGGAGGTACATGTACCGAGCTGGGTTCTGTAGGCGAAGCCGGATCGTAAAAAGCACAATCGGCATTGACTAACCACAGTTGTACATGCCAAGGAGATGGAGCAACCACCTCTTGTTGCGCTTGGTTCTCCAGTAATTGACGAGTAAAAAGATGTGTGCGCGCTAGGAATTCTTGGTAGAGTTTCCAGTGCTTAGTGAGCTGATTGAGCTCTGCCCATTTCGGTAGAACAAAAACAAACATGGTAGATGTCGGAGATGTGCGACGACAATTTTCAAAATGCTGTCCAATCTGTTCAGCCAACTCCCAAGGTGGGTTAACGAATACTCGTTTTCCTGACAAATCCCTCTCAAGAATTGAGTCACTCGGCGAACAGTGAGGTAAGTCACCATGCGAATTTAAACCCTCATCATCAGCACAACCCTCTAAAATAAAGTCGAATCGTGCGTGAAGAGGCTTAAAAATAGAGTTAACCAGTTTCCAATGAATCGAGCGTCTGGTTACATGTTTACAACTATGTCTCTCTTTGTCTGACGACGACGACTTGCGACTAGAGTTGCAAGTGTCGCGACTGTAGTCGATGGAGATGTCGAACTCAAATCGACGACCTCTATCGCTAACAATATCTCAGGACGAACAGTAGATGTAGCCGGCTGCTCCAGTTCGCTAGTAGAACAGCCATGCCACCATAATTGCTTCTTAGATTGCGGCGCTCCTACTG
The DNA here is from genome assembly GCA_026401115.1 of Tetraselmis chui. Taxonomy (NCBI): domain Eukaryota; kingdom Viridiplantae; phylum Chlorophyta; class Chlorodendrophyceae; order Chlorodendrales; family Chlorodendraceae; genus Tetraselmis; species Tetraselmis chui. The sequence goes on from JAPMLY010000914.1 coordinate 117,472, forward strand.
CTCCTTTGCCCTTCAGTTTAGGGCACTGAAAGAGTCGATGTCCCTTCTTGTGGCATTTGAAACAAAGTCCCTCCTCAATGTGCTTCTTGCGCTCCCCAGGAGTCTGGGCATTCGCAATAGCATTGAAGTCAATTCGGCCAAAGCTTGAAGAAGATTGGCCTCGACCACCACCTTGATTGCCTCCTGGTCCACGGCCACGACCACGGGCACCACCATTGCGCTTCCATATCTTAGAGGCTCCCACCAACGGGTCATCGAAATTGCGCTTCCGAGTTGGTTGTCCGCCTCCAAGTGTTGTAGATGGACCAGTAGTTGACCGTACTCCGCCGATTTGCGGTGAATATGTTACGACGTCGTTCAGGAAATTTTGCAGCTCCACCAGTGTAAGATTGTAGCCTTTCTGAGAACGGTTTGACTTAGCCTGAGTCTTCAATTCAAAGTTAGCCAAGCCGTTGATAAAGCGCACGTAGTGAACATCAGCCGTAAGATTCTGACGAGACCGACGTAAGAAGTCGTTGAACTGTTTGGTGTAGAGAGCGTAACTCATGCTGCCTTGCGTAAGGCTAAGTAAAGCGTTAATCGCATCATCTTGGATGTTAGGGAGAAAAGTTGTCTTGCGCAGCTCGCGACAAGCAGGTCAAACGTCGATGGGATGGCGGCTTGCACTTTCCGGTTCAACCACCAACCATCGAGATGCCCAGAAAACTGTGAAGTAACCCAGATAACCGAGTCGTACGAGTCAGCCGTAATTCCGAGCGAAAGAAAGCGTCGGGGTTGCGCCTCGAGCCAATCCTCCAAGTTACGGGCATTTTCACCAGAGTGAAACGGTGAGTTAGTCGTTGCTTTACGTTGAGTCTCCGTAAGGGTTACGGGTAAGCCATCCAAGTTGGTCGTAGGCATGGGTGAACCCACACGTAAATCGGTCGGTGTCTCGCCACACAACTGATTAATGTAACCACTGATAAGAAGCCATTCCGAGTCAATCAAGCAACGTCGAGCAAATCCAATGATAGGTCAAGCGATACATGCTCAAAGTCGGTACCTCATGCGATTGAAGGAGTCCATAAGGCTTGTGTCGCGCTGCCTTGTTGCGTTGACAGGTAACACAGCTGCGTACATAGTGTTGTACTGTCCGCTTCATGTTAGGCCACCAAAACGTCCTGGTTACTGCTGCCAATAGTCGAGTAATACCATGGTGTCCCGCGGTCGGTGCGTCGTGTAGTTCGTACAGTACTCTTGATCGCAATGTAGAGACGTTCGGAACATACAATCTTGTTCCGTAGGCGTACAAGAGTCCATTAGATTGACGTACCAGCCAGGTAGGCAGAGATTTCCGGGTAAGCAGATATTTGTCCGAATCGTAAGCGCTTTTGATTTCCGCATGAAGTCCAAAGTCAGGATGTAACCGGGATTCCAGGGAAAAAATCTGCGCGTGTAACTCGCATTCTGCTTCGTCGTTGGTCCAATCGCGTAACAGTTGCAGCTTCTGTAATGAGTCCTTCACGTCAGGTCGGCGAGACAGAGCGTCTGCCTGGTTGACTGCTCCCTTCTTGTATACGATGTCCATCTGCCGCTGGTAAGGTGCTAGAACTTGAAGCCATCGCACCTGTCGAGTAGACAAATCGCGCTGCCGAAAGAAGTGTCGCAACGTGTCGTGGTCCGTAATTACTGTAAATCCCGCCGCGCCATCTAAGTAGCAACGGAACTTCAGTAGAGCGTCGCGAACTGCCAGTAGCTCTTGTTCGTGGACATGATAGTGTACCTCATGCTTGTTCATCCTTCGAGCATGGTACGCAACAGGTTGTAATCCAATACCTTGGTCTTGTAACAACACAGCTCCTATTGCAAATCCAGAAGCATCTGTGTACAGTGTGTACCTTGCATTAGGAGAAGTGTCAGGAATTACCAGTACTGGTGCACGTACCATCGCGTCTTTAATTTGCTCGAATGCTGACTCGGCTTGAGGAGTCCAGCGAAATTCCGGTGTCTTCTTGGTCAGGTCCGTTAATGGGGTTGCTAGGGTTGCGAATTGGTTGATAAACCTCCGGTAATATCCAGCAAGTCCCAGAAATCCACGTACTTCAGTCACAGATTTCGGTCGGGGCCAATTCTGTACTGCCTCAACCTTGTCGGGGTCCATTCGGATCTGTCCAGCTTCCACCACATGTCCAAGAAAATTGACGCTCGATCGTCCGAAGTAACACTTAGAGAGTTTGATATGCAATTGGTGTCGCTGCAGCTCTCGTAACACGAGTCGAATATGCTCGAGGTGTTCGTCGGCCGTCTTACTGTAGATCAACACGTCGTCCAGATATACCACGCAGAACTTGCCAAGATACGGGGCCAAAACTCGATTCATCATCGCTTGGAATCCAGCTGGGGTAGAAGTCCAAAGGGTAGTCCAAAGGGTCCAAAGGGTAGAACGCAGTATTCGAACAATCCGTAATGAGTTCGGAATGCTGTCTTATGTATGTCGCGCTCCTTGACTCGAACTTGATGATAGCCTTTATACAGGTCCAACGTGCTGAAATAGTGAGCCCCATATAGCGAGTCGAGTAACTCATCAATCCGGGGTAACGGTGTTCGGTCTTTCCTCGTGAGGTCGTTGAGTTTCCGGTAGTCTACGCACATACGCATGGTACCATCCTTCTTGCGTACAAATAAAATCGGGGCACCGTACGGAGATTTAGACGGACGAATCCAGCCTTTTGCGAGTAAGTCTTGCAACTATACTTGAACCTCCCGGAGTTCTGCTGGTGACATACGGTACGTTCGCTCCTTGGGTGGTTCATCGCACTCCAAATTAATTTCAAAGTCACACTCGCGAGTTGGCGGTAGACCGTCAGGCTCCTTGATAATGTCCGTAAACTCATTCAGGGAATCTCGTAACGAAGTCGTCCACTCAGGTTGTTGGTCAGTGTTGATGTCGTCGATCGCGTCCTGTACTTCTCGTAGTCCAATCACGAAGAGGTCTGCTGGTTGTTGTCTAAGCAGCTTTGCCATCGCATCCGCCTCCAAGTGATGTACTGTCACATGTACGGTGTACTCGTCGCCAGACACAATAGCTTCGCCAGTTTTACGGTCGCGAATCGTTTTAGTAGACCAATCTATATCCGGGTTGACGGCTTGTAACCAAGGTTGACCGAGGATGATGTCGAATTTATCCAGTTCTGTCGTAATTGCGTCCAGACGTATGTCCAGGGTCCCTAATGTGAGCACTTCATTCCGTAGTCGCTGGCGAGTCGTAGTTGTACTACCATCTGCCAATTTTATCCGGTATTTCTCTCCAGTAACCGTCGGGATGTGATGCTCCCGTACCCACTCAGCCTTGCAGAAATTTTCCGAAGCGCCAGAGTCAACCAAAATACGGCATCGATGTCCGCGTAAGGTGCCTCCCAACACTAACAGACTTGTTCCAGACTGGGTTGTGGATACATGTAGCGTCGCAGGAACACTGTCTTCTAGTCGGACGTTCTTGTTCATCCACCCGTCGATCGGTTTCCCAAAAGTCTCGTAACGAAGAGGGAACTGCTGTTCTCCACAGACTAGATAACCCGTACGCCGTGCCGAAATTAATTCCTTCCAGGTAGCCCATACTGCCGAAGAAGTTGACGTAGCGTCCGGTATCGATCCGGGTCGAACGCGAGCGATATACACGTAGTGCTTATTTTGTCCGGAAGACTCCGTCCCTAAAAGGCGTAAATTTGTTTCGCTCACCTTAAATCCAGTTGTCTCCGTAAGAGCTCGCACTGCTGTGTATTCCGGGGTCGCGTCTTCAATCTCCTGTTTGCCACCAGGAAACCAGACCATGCCAGTGTCCTCTTTCGCTAGTAACACTCGTCGGCCATCGGTAACAAGAGTCGTCGAGTGAGTCCAGTAGGTCTTCGGGGGATTCTGTAGATTCTGAGGCAGAAATCGAACTCGATCGGTGTCGTCGACGTAGACTTGCGTCGTCCATCTTGTCGGTCCAACATCTTGCCTTCTTCCTTCTATTCCATCGTTCGTGGGGCAGGTAAACACATGTTCTTTCGCCGCCAGCTCGTCGACAAGTCGGAAATTTCGCAGCAGCTTGAACCATGGTTTTGCCCTCCATTTTGGAACCACTATAACTGCTCGCAGATGGGGATGAAGCAGTTTACTCCGCAAATAATGGCCCAAAAAATCTTCCAATTCATTAAATGGCGCATTTAGCCAAATTCTCCGGTACTTCTGTAAATCTCTCTCCTGAAATGGGCGCGCCGGACAGCAAAAATCCTCCGCCACTTGAGAATTAAGGCCGTCATTATCGCTAGCTCCATCTAAGTCGAAAGGTCCGTAGGTCTGAGAGTACTTCAGGAAATACTCCCTATTCATCATCCAGTCGCTAAAGTCCTTGCTCCTAAAGACTGGCCTCAATGTCGTTTGAGGTAACGGGTCTCGTACTTCTTCTGTTCTGGTCTCTTCATGAGTCGCTGTAGGAGACGAAACCTCATCCTGCAGCTTGCCGCGAGCTGCCGACTCAGGTCTCACTTTCCCGGCCGGGATTTCCTCGTTCTGTCATTCTTCTTGTTCTTTCTGTCTGGGCAGTCGATAGCGATGTGTCCCTTCTTGTGGCAAATGAAGCACTTGCCCTCCTTCTTAAATCTGTCGACCTCCTCTTGAGTGAGGCGTCTAATCTCGTACAGCTCCCGCGGCTTTTCTTCGGTCGCGCCATGCGAATCTTCCTCCGACTCACTGTCGATCTCCTCCACTGCCTCTGAAAAGTCGCTGTCTTCTTCGATGGCGTTCAGTCGGCATGTCGAGCGTTGGGTCGTCTCAATCTTGGTCTCCGCTGCCTCCGCTCGCAGAGCTGCTTGAATCGCCTCGTGTAGGGTCTTAGGGTTTTTCAGGGCAACCTCCTTATGAATCGAGGGTCTCAAACCGCGCTGGAAATCATGTACGTTATCTTCTTCGTGACGGTGAGGAAGCTCCAGTAATTGTTCTCGAAAATAGTTCGCGTACTTCAGGACCGTGGTTTTCTGTCTCGCTTTGTCCAAATTCAATCTCGCTTGTTCCGCCGGTGTTCTTCCGCAGAATTCCTGAATTAAGGATTTCTCCATCTCAGAAACTCCGGAAAATCCTCCACCGACTTCATCTCCAGTCTGCGCAACTTCGGAGTACCACCACTTCGATAGTGGTCCTTCCAGAAAGCCAGATACCCAGTACACTCTTCTTTGCTCTTCAGGGTTAACGCTGTGATACCGTAGATACCCTCGTGCATGTCGGAACCAGTTTCTCAGTTCGTCGATGTTAGTCGTAGCGATGCTCTTGATCTTGGCTGGTTTGACATCGTTCGGCATCATGCTTGGCATCTCTCGCGTCCTCTCCGATCTCAATTGTTCTCCTCGAAGAAAATTCTCCGTTTCTCGGCTTCTGTTCACTCGTCCTTCAAAATGTCTGAAACCGTTATCGACGTGGTCACGCAGTTGAGATAGCTCAGTCGAAAAAGTGTCAACTCGGTTACTTAGTCGTTGTAGCATCTCGGTGACGTGTACCGACATAGGCTCCATCGTGGGACTCGATCCTTCTCGCACTGTTTGTCTTCTACCATCTGTCGACGTCGGCTGTGTCGGCCCAGAAGGCGCCCCCTCTGGTCGACCATCAACTTCCTCCGGTAGTCTCTCTCCTGCTCGGTTAGACATCTTCGTCTCGTCTAGCTGTTCTGAGGCTCCGAAACCACGTGTGAGGTGCTACTTTGGTTAGGCTAAGTTGGCAACCTTAGACTAATAGTAGAACCTAATCTCTGGATCTAATTATACAGCGTAGAGAGAATTAGTAAGATTGTCTTAGGAACAGGGTTTCTTACAATCTGGGTGTGGCGTAATTCTATTCTGTACCGGTCTCTCACCTCTACCAGTAAGTCCCCGTCTTAAATATCCACACCTCAGGTGTTCTAGAAACAGCCTTAGAACCTGTAGCTTGTGCTGTCTGCTAACTAAACCAAACTATTACTAGTGAGACAGGTTAACTGAGGTTACCTGTACCGTCTATCTAACCTTATCACACAAGCTCTTAGAACTATCTAGAAGAGAACTATCTAGAAGAGATACTGCTAGTAACTCTGTATTGTCGAGGGAAAATACGGCGATACATTTGTACTGCCGTGATGACAATAAAAGAGTCACTTAATATCGCTAAGATACAGGTACCATTTAAAGGAAATAAATAATGTCAGATACTAGCACTTAGCTAAATGGCTAGGATATGACATAAGTTTTTGTCCACATAGCTTACGCCTGCTTATCTCGCTTACGTGTGAGACGTTAGGGCTTTTCAACCGTCGTCAATTGTCTAGCGACGCGGCTCGACTAGCATGGAGAATCACGACGCGGCTCATGCTGCATCGGAAACCTCGCTTAGGCGCGTCATCTGGCTAGTTAGATTAACTGCGCGTATTGAAATTGAAATTGAAATTGTTCACAACATGTGCCGGCAAACTGGACCGACTGCTGTCTCTCGGGCCACTCTACTTCGCCATACATGACTTATTAGCAAGTTGGGCCCGGGTCTCTTCGACCAGGTACACCTATCGACACACCTAGCTTCAATGTGTGTCGACGTTCCTCGGGAGTTATAAAACTGTAAGCAACCGCAGTAATTGCCACAGTCCCCCCGCTTAAACAGTAACAACGTAATAATTTTGTAATCAAGAAAAACAGATCTAAAACTAAATCCACTTGTCGAGAAATGCAAAACTAAACTGTTGCTCGACCTTCACGATGCTCGGCCCGCTCCCACCGAACCGGGGTGCCGACCGGCCGAGGCCGGTCGGCGTTCGGGAGGGACGACGGGCCAGCCTAATCTAGCTCCCGCGTGACTTCGGTCTTGCCGAAGATAGGAGGGGAAAGGCTGGCAAAAAACCCCTCCTCGCGCGGTCGCTCGTCGATCCCGCCGTCGCATCCCGTAAGCCCCGCCAAGGTCGCCGCCGCATCCGCCGACGCGACGGTCCTCCTTGTCGAGGTCCCCCGTCACCTCGAGGACAGAGGGGGGGACCGAGACACACAGACACAGAAAAAATGGGCGCTCCTGCCTCCGCACCTGAATTTTCCCCGCTCAATTCCCCGGTTTTTTCTCTGTTTGGTACCCGGGTACCTGTCTGGTAGTCCGGCCTGCGTCCGTACCCTCCCCCCCTCTGATGCGCGTCCACCTAGCAGACTTTGTTGAAACAGGGGCCTCCGCGCTCACCCGGCCCCCCCCGCAAGGGTCTCGTCTATCCGGTAGTGGGTATCGAGGAGGGGGGGGGGGGGGGGCAGGTCGCCGTAGCCGGATCCGTCGGGCCGCGGGTGCACGGAAATTAGTCAAAACCCTCCGTACGGGGTTTTCCGGCGGCGCCGACCCAGAGGGTCGTCGTCGCCAGATCTTGTCGCTCCGTCCTTCGCGACAGACCTCCTTGCCGCCTAAGCCTACTCCTCCCCCCTCGGGAGATGTATCATGTCGGCGTGGCGGCTCGCTAGTGAGCGCCCTACCCTGGTGCTGCTCCCCAACTAGCTCGACGCCGGGTACGGACATTATTTTAATTTTCCAAAAAAGCCCTCCGTACAGGGCTTTCCGGCAGCGGCTGATCCAGAGGATCTCCGCCGCCTCACATAGCCGCTCCTCCGCCTGCGACCGGCCACCGGCCTGTTCCAGGTCTTGCTTCCCCCCCTGAGAAGTGTCGACCGGCACAGGGCTGGTCGGCGGCTAGCGAGCGCCCTTTCCTGGCGCTACTTCCCGGCTGGCCACCACCAGCTCCAACACCCACCCCCCACCGCAGATCCGGCCGTACCCTCCTCGCAATCAAACGCTCCTGAAGTACAGGTCCCACCCCCTCGAGGTAGGACTGTTCTCAGTAGTATTTGTATGCCAAAAAACATATCGGACGGGCCGAGCGGGAGATCTTGGCGCCGGTATCGCACAGAAATTATTTTATTCAAAAGCCCTCTGTACATGGCTTTCCCGACATCTGCTGATCGCGCGGATCGAGCTGTCGGCCCTCTTAGCCCCCTACCGTGCCAGGCCTGGCACGGCTACGGGGTTTCCAGCGCCCACCACGGGGAGGTGAGGGGATGCCGACGGGCCTGCGAGCGCACCCCCCTCCGGGGCCACCGCCGCTGCGCCGCCGGCGGGCGCCAACTGCGCGTACTTGTACGTACCATGAGGTGTTGGTCGTATTGAAATTGAAATTGTTTACAACATGTCCCGGCAAACTGGACCGGCTGCTGTCTCTCGGGCCACTCTACTTCGCCATACATGACTTATTAGCAAGTTGGGCCCGGGTCTCTCCGACAAGGTACATTTCTTATCGACACACCTATCTGCAATGTGTGTCGACGTTCCTCGGGAGTTATATAACTGTAAGCAACCGCAGTAATTGCCACAGTCCCCCCACCTAAGCAGTAACAGCGTAATAATTTTGTAATCAAGAAAAACAGATCTAAAAATAAATCCACTTGTCTAGAAATGCAAAACTTAACTGCTGCTCGACCTTCACGATGCACGGCCCGCTCCCGCCGAACCGGGGTGTCGACCGGCCTAGGCCGGTCGGCGTTCGGGAGGGACGACGGGCCAGCCTAATCTAGCTCCCGCGTGACTTCGGTCTTGCCGAAGGTAGGAGGGGAAAGGCTGGCAAAAAACCCCTCCTCGCGCGGTCGCTCGTCGATCCCGCCGCTCCATCCCGTAAACCCCGCCCCAAGGTCTTGCCGCGTCCATCGACGCGGCGGTCCTCCGTGTCGAGGTCCCCCATCACCTCGAGGACAGAGGGGGGGGACCGAGACACACAGACACACAAAAAATGGGCGCTCCTGCCTCCGCGCCTGAATTTTCCCCGCTCATTTCCCCGGTTTTTTCTCTGTCTGGTACCCGGGTACCTGTCGGTTTTCCGGCATGTGGCCGTACCCTCCCCCCTCTGATGCGCGTCCACCGAGCAGCCTTTTCTTGAGCGGGGGCCTCCGCGCTCACCCGGGCCCACGCTCAAGGACCCCTAGGAGTATGAAGGTCTGTCGGGGTAGTGGGTGTCGAAGAGGGGGGGGGGGGCAAGTCACCGTAGCCGGATCCGGCGGGCCGCGGGCGCCCGGAATTGAACAAAACCCTCCGTGCCGGGTTTTCCGGCGGCGCCGACCCAAAGGGTCGTCGCCGCCAGATCGTGTCGCTCCTCCCGTCGCGACCGTCCTCCTTGCCGTCCCAGCTAACTCCTCCCCCCGGGAGATGACGCTGGACGACGTAGCGGCGCGCTAGTGAGTGCCCTACCCTGGTGCTGCTCCCCAACTAGCTCGACGCCGGGTACGGACATTGTTTTTTAATATCCGAAAAAAGCCCTCCGTACATGGCTTTCCGGCGGCGGTTGATCCTGAGGATCGCCGCCGCCTCATATAGCCGCTCCTCCGTCTGCGACTAGCCACCGGCATGTGCCATGTCTTGCCTCACCCCTTGGCAAGGTTCGACCGGCACATGGCTGGTCGACGGCTAGCGAGCGCCCTTTCCTGGCGCTGCTTCCCGGCTGGCCACCACCAGCTCCAACACCCGCCTCCCACCGCTGATCCGGCCGTACCCTCCTCGCCATCAAACGCTGCCGCAGTACAGGCCCCACCCCTCAAAGTAAGGTTGTATCTAGGAGTATCTGTACGCGAAAAAACATATCGGACGGGCCGAGCGGGAGATCTTGGCGCCGGTAGTGCACAGAAATTATTACAGGGCTTTCCCGACAGCTGCTGATCCCACGGATCAAGCTGTCGGCCCTCTTAGCCCCCTACCGTGCCAGGCCTGGCACGGCTACGGGGTTTCCAGCGCCCACCACGGGGAGGTGAGGGGATGCCGACGGGCCTGCGAGCGCACCCCCCTCCGGGGCCGCCGCCGTTGCGCCGCCCGCGGGCGCCTATTGGTCGTACAATATGCATCAAAACCCTTGCGAATACTGCAATAGCGAGTTACCCACGTTGTACGTCCATCCGATGGAAAAGCACGAATTGGATTTAGTAACGAGTACATGTACAATGTCATGTAATGTACTGTTGCATGACATTACTCGTCACAATATGGTCCAATCGTTTTACAACAGGTACCGTTGGACGCGTCTTTTCAATGCGCGTCGAAAATATTTACTTTAATGTTCAAACACCCACAAATCGATTTGTTATAAGTTATTTTAATTTACGAATTATTCCGGCAAAGCTGAGCCGCAGTGCCAAGCAACACCCATCGAATTTGGCTCACCTCATGAGCCGATTTCTGCGGGTTTTTTCGATATGTGTTTACCAATTCTTCATTTCTATTGACTTCCGAGCCTAATCCCCGACGCGTGCCACGCGTGGGGTGGGTGTGGCTGGCACAAGCACATACCCAAGCATTCCAAACACCACCGTCAACGTGATGCGTCCCTAACGGCCAAGTTGGACCTCGCCCCTCCCCTAAGCCAATCGCCCTCGTATGTTTACAATGCTTATCCAAACCTGCTTCATGTGCGTTTTTGCTCGCTTGCTTTCCAAAAACACCACCCGTGCTAGCGGCGTGAACTTCCGTGCTCTATTCACTCACCCGCAAACCAAACCTCGCGCAATGAACACGGCACCCACGCCTCCAAACCCCCTTCAAGAATCCCCCCAAAATACGGTTATGTGGAACACACAGTAATATGCGGCTTGGTATGAGCGCTTGAGCAATGCCCAAGCGTGGCGCTCAGAATGGCGTGTGTAGTTCAGACAATTTCCGGGGAATTTATGGGCTTAATTCGACAAACTCCACCGACAACACCCGCCTTAAGCTGAGGTCTAACCACCCCGGATGACGGCTTACTGCTTGGTTCTCGGCTCCTACAATTGGGTGGTACTCGGGTATTGTCGTGCTTGACGTGGTGGGAGGGGAGCGTGTTCTTGACTGGCTTATGCTTAACATAATGCATGTCCGGACTTTTGTAGAGGAGATTATATCTTCGCGACGCGTTGCGCGTGGGTACCTGTAGTGCTGATTATTTGGCATGCCCTCTTCCTCGGGCTTAGGTTTTTTCCTCCTTTCTTCTTTTTGCTTAGTGGTCTCTACCGCTTTTTCTTGTAAGAAATTACATCGAGTAAGTATATATCGGTGCTGCTTTTTTCTCGGCGAGTAGCGACGGCATGCCTCTATCCTTGCCCCATGTCAGCATGTACCAGGTACGGTATTGGCTACCCTACCTGTGGCAAGTGCATCTTCAACGCGGAACTGGACGCGCTCTTCGTTTCCAGCCGAAACCACTCCACATACAGCTGCTCGAGAGTACACTGTCAGAGACTACCTGTTACTTTTCTGGTACCCATCAGGGCGTTGGTGAAAGCAAGCAGAGCCTAACTGGCTGTCTGCGCTATCATTTCCCATCTAGCGGATAGCGGCATATATTAGCACATGTATGCCGTTAGTGCTGACGTCAGAAACATCGACGCGCTTCACCTCTTGAACTTATTTTCGACATCGACATCTGTATTAGAAAGCCGTCGCCAGCATCAACAGAGCACTCCCTCATCCAGGTAACGAGAAGCGGCAGCATCGCCTAGTAGCTTTTCATACACGAGACATGGGGTGCAACGGGTCAAAAAGTACCCTCCTCGCTGCCGAAGCCGACTGCGGCTGTCAGGGGCCTGTGGGGTGGCCGACGGTGGAAGACACGTCATGCAGCGGGAAGCGGTACGGGAGCAGCAGCAGTTCAAGAAGTGTGCTTGTGCGGGTGGTAGGTGGGGAGGGACGGCGGCGGGCGAGCACCAGTAATGATCGTAGCCGCTCTCGCTCTCGTGGGAGTAGCGGGGTGAGTGCAAACAATAAGCAGCATTTTTGCCTTGATGACTTCATAGTGCGGCCAAGGGAAGAGACCAAAGTGCATGGGCAGCAGCAAGCCTTGTCGACTTTACTGGAGGAGATGAGAAAACGTCAGGCCGCGGTGCCGAGTGGTGCTCTCGTAGACAGTGCGAGGCAGTGGGGGTGCCCCGACTCACTGCGCCCTCTGCCGGACCTCAAGTTCGTCTCGCTATCAAATAGAGAGAGCATCGCTTACAGGCAGTACAATAGCATCCGGAACTCCAGCGAGTCGAATAATCCGACGCTTGTGTTTCTCCATGGCAGCGTGGGGAACCACCTGCTGTGGCGCGAGGTGGCCGAGCACCCCGCACTAACCGGAGCTCACTTGGTGCTGCTCGACCTAAGAGGCTCAGGCTGGTCATCCTACAAGCGTCCCTTCAGCTCTCATGCCGAGCTCGCTGCTGATGTGCGGGACGTCATACTTGCTCTCGGACTTGAGCAGTGCACCATAGTCGCGCACTCTTCGGGAGCAGCCACCGCCGTACTCGTCGCCGCCCAGAACCCGGGCCTCGTCGCCGCGCTGTGTCTCGTTAGCCCTGTGCCTTGGAACGGCGACAGCGCACGCCACCCTCGGACGTTACCTTCCGGCTCGCTGGTGACAACGAGAGCGGAATGGTTGAGTGCGGTAATGCCTTCCTCGCCCAGAAATTACGCCATGACTGTCGATAAGTGGAAACAGCTATTCCGCGACCCTTCGGTGGCCACTCTCCCGGCTGATAACAAGCGCTGGCACGAGGTAACTCGCAGCTTTAAGCAGCAGCGGAACGCTGCTGACATTGCTTGGGCTGACTACTCCTTTAACGTCTCGCCGGTGGACAGTTCATGCAGCGCTGGCACGAACGACCTCGCCAACATAACTGCCCCAATGTACGTCATCCACGGGCAGCACGACACGGTGGTGGACGCCACACAGGTAGCAAGCTGGGCGGGAGAAATCGTAACGCTTGCGGTACCGCTTTTGAAGGCAGGACACTTGCCAATGTTGGAGTGCCTCGATGATTTTGTTTTGGCTTTGGTCAACTTTCTGCAAAGTACTGGCGCCGAAATCACAACACCCCTTCCACCACGTTCCTCTGTCTTGACCACAAGTAACATTTCTCATCCAGTCAAGCGATAACGGGACGCCTGTACGACCTCTGTACATAGCGACATGTCAAGCAAATAGAATCGTCTGTCCCATACAACGTAGCGACAATTTAGCGACTGGGAGTCAGATTATGCCAAAGATGACAGCTTGCTTACATTTTGGATAAACAGGCACTAAAACACCTATTCAGAGGTGTTATTTCTATTCAGCGCTTGATCAGGGAAGGGTGGGTGGGTTGCGCGAGCCGAATGGGCGAGCGCAAAGGCAGAAGGTGGCTGCTACCAGCTAGAGGAGCTGCTTTATAGGTAAAGCAGGTGGGCGTCCGCCGCGGACAATTTACTGCGCTTGTGACGCTTTGTCTCCGCGCGTTGCCTTAGGCGGACTCAACATGGTACGTTTACTAACCGTTAAACCCCAATATTTTACCAATATAAGAATTTAGCGACTGGGAGTCAGATTATGCCATTGAGATAGACTGAAGGTCTGCATAGGCTACTAATCCGGGGGTTTGGCGACGAGCCAGCCGAAAAATAGCCAGGCCGCCGGGGTTTCGCTCATGGTGGGGTCGATGTACTTGCCGGTGACGACGTCGCTGGTTTTCGACCAACCACCCATGTAGCGGATTTTGGTAAGGGGTGCGCCGATGCATGCGGCTGCGGACGCCGCGCCTTTACGTAGGCTATGCGATGTCCACTTGAATTGCGTGGGGGGGGCAGCGTCGATGGTGTTGCACGCCTCACGAATCCACTCGGTGATGGTCCCGGCCGTCCACGTGTGTGGCTGTTCCTCGGGCGTGACGGCCCAAAAAGCAGTTGGTCCGGACCCAGTGCCGAGGATGTTGCAGTAACTGGTGCGTCCAGCGGTAAACGCCTCCAGGAGGTCCGCGAGTAGCGGTACTGCAGTAATAGGGAGTTGCAGGAGCGGTTTATCGGCCGCGGTCCTACGCTGGTCTCCCTTTGATTTTCGTACAAATAACAGTATGTTACCGCCCGTTCGGTCGACCGCGATGTCGTCCATGTGGCAACGTACGCCGGTTTCTGCGCGGCAAAAATAGCAGTAGTTGGTGCAGACTGCGAGCATCGCGCGGAACGTCTTGATATGTACGAGGTTGTCCGGCTGCCAGGTGAGCGCGCGGTAGTGTCGATGGGCGAAGAGTAGCATCTGTTGTACGATTGGGGCTGGGAGCGGTACGCGAATGTCGGGGGCGGTGATGGGCTGCTGCTGCATGGCGAGCCCCCGACGTGCGTCCGTGAGAAGGGGTCCTAGCGCCACGGGCTCCTTCAGGTGGTCGCGAAAGAACTTATTTATGGCCGAGAAGTAGGGCTGGAGGCTGTTGGCTGCGATGGTTCCGGATCGGGCGAGCCACGCTGTAAATCGAAGCATGTCGGCCGCGGTCGCCTCGAGGGGTGTGATTCCTTCCTCGTTGCAGAAAACAGTAAAACGGCGCATACCGGTGCCATAGTTGTTGTAGGTGGAGGGGGCGAGGGAGCCGGTGAGAAGGTCGAGCACGAGGTCGCCCAAGTCGTCCGTGCCGACGAGTGTGCCGACATGGTTGCGCATCGAGGCGTGCCACGGTGCGTGGGCCGCAGGTTCGACTAGTCGGTACTTTACGGGTGCGGCTGGGCAGTCGGTGTCCGCGGATGTCCGGTCGTGCCGCGGTCTTGTCGAGGACGTCCGGGTGGTCGGTGTTGGGTGGAGTGTACCACGTGTTCGGTAGAGCCAGGACGGGGCGGTACGTGGAAAGCCGTGACGCTCCAGCCGGGCGGTCCGACGCCCTCGTACGCTCCGCGCTTGCCCGGAAAGAATAAATCTCGGGAGGGGGGGTACAGGATCTGTTCGTCGGAAATTTCGCTTAGTAGTTGGTACCACTGTTTGGCGGGCCAGTAAGGCGCGATGACTGTTGCTTCGGCCCCTGATTGGCGTAACTTCTGGACGAGGTCTGGGAGTAGCGTCCACGGTGGGTTGCACCAGTTCGTCTCTGCTGTCCAGCGGTTGTCGGGTAGATGAAGGCAGTCCACGGCTTCGGAGGTGGGGTCTCGCCAGCGGGCGTTGTAGCGGGGAAGCTGCGTATTGCCCTGCGTGGCAAACCTGTCGATGGAGTGGGGGCCCCACAGGGAATTCAGGTAAGTGAATATGCGGGGGTTGAGTTGCCAGTCGTCCCTGTCGGTTTCGCGGCTCAGTCGGTCGGCCCAGACGTTGGCTGCGGAGCGAATATACCGCGCGCGGATGCTGATGTCGTTGGTGTCGATGAGTTCCCACAGTTTTCGTAGTTCGTCCATCATAGCTGGGGACCTCGAAGTTAGATGACTGAGGACTGCCACCACTGCTTGGTTGTCCTCGTGCAGGAGGACTTTGCGGCCGCGCAGGAGGGGCAAGAACGACAGGACGGCGAGTCGCACGGCCTTTAATTCCTTCCAGGTGATGTGCTGCTGCTGGTCTGTCGCTCCCCAGAAACCACGGGCTTCCAACTGTTCGTTTAATACAGCTCCCCAGCCGTAACCTGAGCTGTCGCAGTGCAGGTAGGCGGTCTCGATGGGGGCGAATATGGAGCGGCCGTTGTTGGCGGAGGGGACTTGCGTCCACCATTGGAGGTCTCGTCGCAACTGGTAGGTGAGTTTCACCCGGCCACCCCATCCCGTGCGCGTAGCGAGGACGTCGTGTAGTTCGCGTAGGTAGAATCGGGCTGCTGGAATGGCGAGGTACAGGTACTGTGCTTTTCCGGCGAGCACCGCGAGCTGCCGGGCAGGGAGCCATCGTGCGTCGCGCGTAGAGCGTTGTAGGAGGGTCCGGGCTAAGGTAGCGATGGCCTGTAGTTTCGAAACAGGGGCTCGGAACGTAGAGGTTGTGGTGTCGATTTGGAGGCCGAGGTGTTCGCAGATTTGCGTCGGCTCCCAGTGGCCTTTCTTGGGGTTGCGTCCTAGCCCGAGGCGGTCGAGTAGGCACGCGACGCGGTCTCGGAGTTGTAACGCTGCGTCTCTGCTGTCGGCAAAAAATAGGAAGTCGTCCATGTACGGGAGTAATCGGACACCCCGCCATCGAGAGTTGCGCAGATAGCGTCGGGACGGTGTAGGTCGTGTGGGCTGGTGTTGCGTAGCTAGACGGGGGTTGCGTACGGTGGGGTTGAGCAGTGGTTCGCGTAAGTGCCGGATAAAAACTTCGGTAAGCCGGCAAAAATAGTAACTGCTGCATTTCCAGCCCATCGGAAGCCCGGCGAGTCTGTACAGTGTTCCGCGATAATTTACCGTGAAGAAGTCTCTGTCCTCCTCCCGTATGCCCAGGGTGTAGTAGCCGTCCGCTAGGTCGAAAGACACCATCCAGTCGCCGGCCCGTGTCAAATTCTTGAGGTGCTTGAGTGTCTCGAAAGTTAGCTTGTGGTCCTTGCAGTACTTGTTCAGGGGGCGTAAGTCGATAATTAGTCGCCATTTGTTTTCGCCCGGTTTCGGGACTAAAAACATTCTGGAAACCCATCTGCTGCGCTGGCCTGGCTCCCAGGCGCCTGACTGCAGGAATCGGGGAAGCTCGGAGTCCATGAAGTCGAGTTGCTGTTTTGTTGCGTTCAGCATGGAGGTGCCGCTGTTGAAAGGTGGGGGTCGCCGGCCGCCAATGAAAGGTATGCGAACCCCGTGACGAATCCAACCCAGAACTTGTTCGCTCGCGCCTAATCGCTTCCACTCGGACGCTCTGTTCCGCACGCGGTGTCGCATGAAGTTGGAACGGTCGTTGCAGGACGTGGCGCGGCGGGTCACACCGTCAGGCGTTCTTGTCCGGGTTCTTGGTCTTCGTGTCTTTGGGGTCGGCGTTGTCTCTCGGTGGCGGCTTGGGCTTGGGTTGGGGTCGGGGGTTCGGTGTCGGTGTAGGCCGGTCGGGGGGGGGTCGGTCGGGAGTCTTGCGCGCGAAGGTAGCTCCCGCGGCGGCTTTGGCGCTAGCGAGTAATGAACACTCGAGGGTCTTGTCGATGAACGCTCGGTGTAGGTTGTCGTACTCGGAGGAGGCAACGTCCGGTCGCGGTTTGAGGAACCGCTCGTAGGCGAGTTCCGCGAAAACGCGGTCCGAATCGCTCGTCTCCCCTCCGCCCTTGGTGTGTCGGATGTGGGATATCCGCACACGGGCGGCCTCCTCGAGCGCGCTGTGGGTGTGGTTGCTTTGACGCAGGGTGACGACCGCCGCCGCGAATTCCGGTGAGTCCTTGGGATAATTTTGAATGTCTTCCAGAGCTGATAAGCTCGCCGTGTTAGCGCAGGCGGCGTAGGCGGCGTGACAGGCCGTGGCGCGGTATTCTTCGAGCGTGGCGTTGTGCCGGCGGGCGGAGAGGTGGCGGTAGGTGTCACAGGTGAGCTTCCAGATTTGTGGGCCGTTGAGATGTCGGGGGGGTAGCTCGAGGCCGGGGGCAATGTAGGGTCCCCATAGCTCTGTGTCGATGTGGTAGTCCTCATCTGGCAGGGCTGCTGGGGTTACCGTCGTCGCTGGGGCTGGGGCCAGGGGTCGCACGGTGGGGTCGATCGAGGGTAGCTCGGTCGGCAGCTGGGCGCTGCGGGCGTCGTGCTCCGCAATTCCACCCTTCGGCGTGTCGAATACGCCGACGGGACTGGCTAGCTGTGTGCTGACTTGCTTAGCTGCTGCTAGTTGAGTGATGATGGTCGAGCTAAGCGTAGCCGTTAGTTCGGTAAAGGCTTGCTGAAAACGGCCATTTAGTCGCTCCTCTGAAGCGGCCGCGTTAGCGAGTAAGCGTTGCTCCTGTTCTTTGAATTCTAATGATGTAACAAATTCCGGCGCGTCGCGAATTTCGTCGTCGACTTGTCTGTCTGTAGCCATCGTATATTCGAGCAGGGTAAAGAGTCTCGGCCGTGGTAGACGCGGTCGAGGGTAAGCTGTCACCTTGCGCAGCTACGAGAGCTACGATGCCTGTTGCGCGAGCCGAATGGGCGAGCGCAAAGGCAGAAGGTGGCTGCTACCAGCTAGAGGAGCTGCTTTATAGGTAAAGCAGGTGGGCGTCCGCCGCGGACAATTTACTGCGCTTGTGACGCTTTGTCTCCGCGCGTTGCCTTAGGCGGACTCAACATGGTACGTTTACTAACCGTTAAACCCCAATATTTTACCAATATAAGAATAATTGATAATGTTTTCATCCGATGTAATGAAGCCAGCGATGCATCAAATTTTCATAGATGGTGCTGACGGGGACACTCATCGCCACTATTTGCATGTTGCCAGCGTGTTATAATAAAGTGCATTCGAGAGTACAGGTACCTGTACCTATGTGATGGTTCGACCCGTCGTTGCTGACCGAATTGGCGCCGATGGCGGCTGAGTTGGTCGATCGCTTGGCTATTTTGGTGGCTGTTCGTCGCTTCCCTGGCATGGGTGCCGCTGACTCTCGTTCCTTGCGCTCTGACAGTTATGTCCGTATGCAACATTTTGTTCGTCGATCTACTTCTGTTCCGTTTCGGCGTTTTTTGGGGGTTGTGCGACGTGAATTCATGCAACGACTTTCTGCTTGCTCTTCTTCATGGCACTCTGGGTTCCTATCTCCGCGACGCTTTTAAGGAGGGCAGTGCTGGTGCTGTGGCATGCCTTCCTGTTCCTCGGGCTTGGGTTATTTTTTCCTCTTTTCTTCTTTTTGCTTGGTGGCCTCCACTGCTTTTTCTTGTAAGAAATACTTATTAATATTGCTGAACGAATTGTAAATTTCCAGTTTACCCTAGGGCACGTTTTGCCAAAGATTTCAGCTTGCTTACAATTTGGCCAAAAGACGCCCACAGACAGGGTCTGGGGGTCAATTAGCGCAGGATTATAGGGATGGGTGGGTGGGTTCGCGCGAAGCCTAGATTGGCTGAGCGCGAAAGCAGAGAGTGCCTAGGCTCGTGGCTAGCTACGGCTTATAAGGCACGGGCTAGCTAGAGCTGACCGTTGGGGAAGTCGTTGGTCGTTGGCTGCGTCTAACTGCTCGGGCAAGGTGGTTGCCCTACAGGTGAGACGCGCCGTTAATTAACGGTAACAGTAACCGCTAGAGTTACTGTCCCGTACACATGATATTGGATATGCAAACCTCTAGATTCAAATCAATCTGACCATTTACCCTAGGGCACGTTTTGCCAGTAACCTAAAGCCAAAGGCTTGCACAGCCAGAATTAGTGTTGCGGGGGGGACGGAGTGAGCCAGCCGAAGAACCGCCAAGCAGCAGGTGATGGGGTCATGGTTGGGTCAATATATTTGCCTTCTGTCACAGAGCTGTTCTTGGCCCAGCCACCCATAAATTTGATTACGGGGAGGGGCGCGCCGATGCAGCTGGCAGCGGACGCCGCGCCTTTCCGTAGGCTGTGCGACGTCCATTGAAAACCGGCGGGCGCGGACGAGCGGACTGTGAGGAGGGCGAGGGAGAGCCAGGTGGAGACGGTGGACGAGGCACCCCAATCAGCGGAGGGTTCTGTAGGTGAGAAGCTCCATAAAGCGAGCGGGGGTGGTTTTCCGTAGAATTTGTTGCAGAAGGCCGCGCGCTGCTCCGTGTAGAAGTCGAGCAGGTCTGCTAGTACGGGGTTAGCGGAGATAGGGATAGCGATAACCTGTTTTTCGCTGGCGTCGCGGCGCTGGTCGCCTTTAGATTTTCTGACGAAGAGGCAGATTTGCTGCGAGGGTCTGTCGACAACTAGGTCGCCTGTTTGACAACGGGCGCCAGTTTCGGCCCGGCAGAAAAACGTGTAATTGACGCACACCGCGAGGGAGGCTCGAAAACGTTGAAGTTGGGAGAACGCTGCAGGAGTCCACGGGAGGGTGAGGTGTAGCGTGTCTGCGGTCTGTAGGATGGTGAGGGCGACGGGCGCGGGTAGCGGAAGGCGCGTGGTGGCTGGGATGAGGCGGTGTTGTAGGATTTCGAGGCCACGCCGGGCGTCCGCCAGGAGGTCGCCCACAGCAATAGGCTGGCGTTGGTGGTCTCGAAAGAATTTGTTTACGGCCGAGAAGTAGGGCTGCAGGGAGCTTGCGGCGACCGTGCCGAGAAGGGCTAGCCACGCGGTGTAGCGGACCATGGTAGCGGGAGTGGCCTGTAGGGGGGCGATATTTTCCTCTGTGCAAAAAATAAAAAATTGCCGCAGCGCGCTGCCGTAGCTGGAATACGTCGCGGGCGCTAGGGAACTCCTGAGTAGGGCAACCGCCGTAGCCCCTAGCTTGTCCGATCCTAGGAGGTTTTGGAAAGTTTCAGCCAAAGAGGTGGACCAGGGCGCATGTGCTGCTTTGAGGCGTAGGCCGTAGCGGGGTTGTCCTGTACGCAGAGCCGGCCCGTGCTGTACAGGGGCGTTTAATTGTACCGGGCGCAGCGCCCGCCCAATCGCGCCGCGTCGGGTGTAGAGCCACGAAGGGGTTAGAGACGAAAAGCCACGATGCTCCACGCGGGAGGTCCGACCCCCTCGGGCTTGCCGCGCCTGCCGGGAAAGAATAGGTCGCGCGCCGCTGGGAAGTGCAGCGTTTCGGTGGCCAATCGAGTGAACGCGTGGTACCACGGTTTGTTGGGCCAAAAGGGGGCGATGACCGTGGCTGGGGCTTGGGCTTGGGCGAGCTTGGCGGCGAGGGCGGGGAGGGCAGACCAGGGTGGGTTGCAGTAGTTGTTTTCTCTGCGCCACGCGTCGTCGGACAGGTGTAGGGAGTCGACGTCCTCGCACAGTGGGTCGCGCCAGCGGGCGTTGAAGCGGGGAAGTTGCGCGTTGAGCATCGACGCGAAACGGTCGATAGTGTGCGGCCCCCACCGGCGTTGCAGGTGGGAGAAAACACGAGGGTTGAGCTGCCAGTCTTCGTAGTCCAGCTCGCGGCTGAGCTTGTCGGCCCATATATTTGCCGCCGAGCGGATGTAGCGCGGTCGGATGTTGATGTCGTTGCTGTCGAGGAGGTACCATAGGCGACGGAGTTCGGCCATCATGGCGGGCGAGCGCGAGGTGAGTTTGGTGAGGGCGGCGACTACCGCCGTGTTGTCCTCGTGTAGGAGGACCTGCCGGCCTTGGAGTTGGGGTAGAAAAGATTCCACCGCGTGTCGCACCGCTCGAAGTTCTTTCCACGTGATGTGTTGTTGGCGGTCGGTAGCGTCCCAAAATCCCCGGGCTTGATAGTTGGAGTCCTCGTTTAGAACGGCACCCCAACCGTAAGCACTCGAGTCGGCGTGGAGGTAGGCGGTCTCGATAGGTTTGTAGATGGACCGGCCGTTGTGCTGAGTGGGGACCGTGCGCCACCACTCGAGGTCTCGGCGTAATTGGTGGGTGAGTCGGACGCGTCCGCCCCACCCAACCCGTGTGGCTAGCACGTCGTGGAGTTCGCGCAAAAAGAAGCGCGCGGGTGCGATTGCGAGGTAGAGGAACTGCGCTTTCCCCGCGAACGCCGCAAGTTGGCGTGTAGGGAGCCACCGGGCGTTGGAAGCGGCCCGTCCGAGTAGGGAAGAGGCTTGTTGCGCGAGCTGGTGGAGCTTTGCGGGAGGGGCGCGAAACATGCCGTGTTGAAGGTCGACTGTTAATCCCAAGTGGTCGCCGACCTGAGTCGGAGTCCAAACGCCTTTCTTGGGGTTGCGTTCGAGGCCGAGGGTGTCGAGGAGGGCTTGGACGCGCTGTCGTAGTAAGAGAGCGTCCTCGTAGGAGTCGGCGAGGAAAAGGAAGTCGTCCATGTAGGGACCATATACCATAGGGCCCATGTAGGAAGTCGTCCATGTAGAGTCCCCCGCCATCGTGCGTTTCGGAGGAAGCGCTTTGTAGGGCGGCGACTGTGGGGGGAGGTAGTCGCTGGCGTAGGTTGCGGAGGGCGTCGTAGGTGGTTTGTGAACACCTGGGTTAGCTTGCAAAAGTAGTAAGCCGAACCCGACCAGCCCATAGGAAGGCAGGCTAGGCGCCATAGCGTGCCGCGGTAGTTGACCGTGAAGAAGTCTCGGTCTTCCTCCAGGATGCCAAGGGTATAGTACCCGTCGGCAAGGTCGAGGGAGACGAAGTAGTCGCCCGGACGCGAGAGGTGACGTAGGTGCTTGAGCGTCTCGCATGTCATGGTGAAAGTCGAGCAATAACGGTTGAGTTCCCGGAGGTCGATAATCAAACGCCATTGGTTGCACCCGGGTTTTGGGACTAGAAACATCCGGGAAACGTAGCGAGGGTTGTCCGCTCGTTCCCACGCACCGCAAGCCTCGAAGCGGGGAAGCTCCGACTTTAGAAACTCGAGTTGGGCCGGTGTCGCGTCGAGCATAGAGATGCCGTGGTTGAAGGGCTTGGGGCGTAGGCCTTGCTTGAACTTGACGCGGACGCCATGGCGGATCCAGTTTAGGACTTGGCCGCTCGCGCCGATGCGCTCCCACTCCCGCCATCTTCGACGCACGCGGTGGCGCATGAAGGAAGATGTCGGGGAGCAGGAATCGGCGCGGCGGGTCACACCGTCATTTTTTGGTCGCGGGTTTAGCCGAGTCGGTCGGCTTGGGTGGGGCGGTGGCGCGGGCCGCCGCTGCTGCTGCTGCTGCGGCTTTGCGTTTGTCGGCGGCGGCCTTGCGGGCTCGTGCGTCGGGACCGGGGGGCCTGTCCGGGGTGACTTTGGCGAAGGCAGCACCGGCGGCGGCCTTGCTGGCGGCGTGTAGGCTGACTTCCAGCGTGCGGTCGACGAACGCTTGGCGAAGCGCATCCAATGTGCCGGAGACCGCGGTAGGGCGCGGTCGGCAAAAGCGCTCGTGGGCCAATTCGGCAAAGACGCGGTCAGCATCCGTGCTCGTTTGTCCGCCCTTGGTGAAGCGGAGGAAGCCCAATCTAGTACGGGCGGCCTCCTCCGTCGCCATGTGGGTGCGATGACCCGCTCGGATGAGGGTAATCGCTGCCGTCTGCTCTGTCGATAGAGGTGGGCCTTGTGACAGCGTGTCCAGAGCCTCGCCAATTGCCGCGTTGGCGCAGCTGTCGAAGAAGGCATAGCACCCGATGTGTAGGTACTCGTCGTAGGCGGCTTGGGTGCGCTTGTCGCTTAGAGTGCGGGCGGTGTCGTCCGTGAGGGTCCACAGACGCGGCTCTTCGATGTCACGAGGGGGACGTTCGAGGCCGGCGGGGATGACTTCGCCGTAGTAGGTGAAGTCGACGAAATCGGTCGCGGAGGGATCGGGTTCGTCGTCGAGCAGGTCGATAGGTGGCTCGGGGGCCGCCTTACCACCCTCCGTCGCTGTGGTCGCGTCGGTGGGAATGGACAGCTGTTGATTAGTAGCAGCAGGTGTGGCTGTCGTCTCTCGGAGCTGGGCGAGTAAGGCAGCGTTAGCCGCCAAAAACTGTTCCGTTATCCGTTGTTCTGATGCCAAAACTGCCGTACGAATCTGTTCGGCTGTGCGTTGTTCGAGTGAGGTAGCGTGAGGGTCGGCCGCTGCGGCGGATGTAGACTGCTCAGGCTGCATATTGGGGAACGTTGTAGCTGAACGAGGGGAAGTGTCGCGTGACGCTCGAGTGCGCATGGGACGAAAAGTAAGATTGACACCCTACTCGACTACGAGAGTCGAGACTGCATTCGCGCGAAGCCTAGATTGGCTGAGCGCGAAAGCAGAGAGTGCCTAGGCTCGTGGCTAGCTACGGCTTATAAGGCACGGGCTAGCTAGAGCTGACCGTTGGGGAAGTCGTTGGTCGTTGGCTGCGTCTAACTGCTCGGGCAAGGTGGTTGCCCTGCAGGTGAGACGCGCCGTTAATTAACGGTAACAGTAACCGCTAGAGTTACTGTCCCGTACACATGATATTGGATATGCAAACCTCTAAATTCAAATCAATCTGACCATAAAAAAACGTTCTTATAAGAAAAAGAAGTGGAGGCCCGAGGAGGCAAAAAGAAGAAAAGAGGAAAAAACCAGGTTGTGCTGAAGTCCGAATCTGAGAATTCAGACTGAACTGAAGTCACTTCAGGGACTTCAGCCTGAATTCAGCTGAACAGTGTTCAGGCCTAAATTCAGTTGAGACTTCATGACCTTAATTCAGGCTGAAGTGACTTCAGGTCTGCAGTTCAGTTGTTCAGTTGAAAGTAATATTCTGCTGTCTCGTCACGGGCAGCCATATCTTCTGCCACCATCAGAGTGTATGCTGATGTAGGGGTCTTCTCGTTTGCATCTGAAAAATGAAACTCTGCTGTCTCGTCACAGGCAGCCATATCTTCTGCCACCATCTGAGTGAATGTTGATATAGGGGTCTTCTCGTTTGCATCTGAAAAATGAAACTCTGCTGTCTCGTCATGGGCAGCCATATCTTCTGCCACCATCTGAGTGAATGTTGATGTAGGGGTCTCCTCGTTTGCATCTGAAAAATGACATTCTGCTGTCTCGTCACAGGCAGCCATATATTCTGCCACCATCTGAGTGAATGTTGATGTAGGGGTCTTCTCGTTTGCATCTGAAAAATGAAACTCTGCTGTCTCGTCACAGGCAGCCATATATTCTGCCACCATCTGAGTGAATGTTGATGTAGGGGTCTTCTCGTTTGCATCTGAAAAATGAAACTCTGCTGTCTCGTCACATGCAGCCATATCTTCTGCCACCATCTGAGTGAATGTTGATGTAGGGGTCTTCTCGTTTGCATCTGAAAAATGACATTCTGCTGTCTCGTCACGGGCAGCCATATATTCTGCCATCAACTGAGTGAATGTTGATGTAGGGGTCTTCTCGTTTGCATCTGAAAAATCAAACTCTGCTGTTTCGTCACATGCAGCTATATCTTCTGCCACCATCTGAGTGAATGTTGATGTAGGGGTCTTCTCGTTTGCATCTGAAAAATCAAACTCTGCTGTCTCGTCACATGCAGCTATATCTTCTGCCACCATCTGAGTGAATGTTGATGTAGGGGTCTTCTCGTTTGCATCTGAAAAATGAAATTCTGCTGTCTCGTCACGGGCAGCCATATATTCTGCTACCATCTGAGTGAATGTTGATGTGGGGGTCTTCTCGTTTGCCTCTGAAAAATGACATTCTGCTGTCTCGTCACGGGCAGCCATATCTTCTGCCATCATCTGAGTGAATGTTGATGTAGGGGTCTTCTCGTTTGCATCTGAAAAATGACATTATGCTGTCTCGTCACGGGCAGCCATATCTTCTGCCACCATCTGAGTGTATGTTGATGTAGGGGTCTTCTCGTTTGCATCTGAAAAATGAAACTCTGCTGTCTCGTCACAGGCAGCCATATCTTCTGCCACCATCTGAGTGAATGTTGATGTAGGGGTCTTCTCGTTTGCATCTGAAAAATGACATTCTGCTGTCTCGTCACGGGCAGCCATATCTTCTGCCACCATCTGAGTGAATGTTGATGTAGGGGTCTTCTCGTTTGCATCTGAAAAATGACATTATGCTGTCTCGTCACGGGCAGCCATATCTTCTGCCACCATCTGAGTGAATGTTGATGTAGGGGTCTTCTCGTTTGCATCTGAAAAATGACATTCTGCTGTCTCGTCACAGGCAGCCATATCTTCTGCCATCATCTGAGTGAATGTTGATGTGGGGGTCTTCTCGTTTGCATCTGAAAAATGAAACTCTGCTGTCTCGTCACAGGCAGCCATATCTTCTGCCACCATCTGAGTGAATGTTGATGTAGGGGTCTTCTCGTTTGCATCTGAAAAATGAAACTCTGCTGTCTCGTCACAGGCAGCCATATATTTTACCATCATCTGAGTGAATGTTGATGTAGGGGTCTTCTCGTTTGCATCTGAAAAATGAAACTCTGCTGTCTCGTCACAGGCAGCCATATATTTTACCATCATCTGAGTGAATGTTGATGTAGGGGTCTTCTCGTTTGCATCTGAAAAATGAAACTCTGCTGTCTCGTCACAGGCAGCCATATATTTTACCATCATCTGAGTGAATGTTGATGTAGGGGTCTTCTCGTTTGCATCTGAAAAATGAAACTCTGCTGTCTCGTCACAGGCAGCCATATCTTCTGCCATCATCTGAGTGAATGTTGATGTAGGGGTCTTCTCGTTTGCATCTGAAAAATGACATTATGCTGTCTCGTCACAGGCAGCCATATCTTCTGCCACCATCTGAGTGAATGTTGATGTAGGGGTCTTCTCGTTTGCATCTGAAAAATGAAACTCTGCTGTCTCGTCACAGGCAGCCATATATTCTGCCACCATCTGAGTGAATGTTGATGTAGGGGTCTTCTCGTTTGCATCTGAAAAATGAAACTCTGCTGTCTCGTCACATGCAGCCATATCTTCTGCCACCATCTGAGTGAATGTTGATGTAGGGGTCTTCTCGTTTGCATCTGAAAAATGACATTCTGCTGTCTCGTCACGGGCAGCCATATATTCTGCCATCAACTGAGTGAATGTTGATGTAGGGGTCTTCTCGTTTGCATCTGAAAAATCAAACTCTGCTGTTTCGTCACATGCAGCTATATCTTCTGCCACCATCTGAGTGAATGTTGATGTAGGGGTCTTCTCGTTTGCATCTGAAAAATCAAACTCTGCTGTCTCGTCACATGCAGCTATATCTTCTGCCACCATCTGAGTGAATGTTGATGTAGGGGTCTTCTCGTTTGCATCTGAAAAATGACATTCTGCTGTCTCGTCACGGGCAGCCATATATTCTGCTACCATCTGAGTGAATGTTGATGTAGGGGTCTTCTCGTTTGCATCTGAAAAATGACATTATGCTGTCTCGTCACGGGCAGCCATATCTTCTGCCACCATCTGAGTGTATGTTGATGTAGGGGTCTTCTCGTTTGCATCTGAAAAATGACATTCTGCTGTCTCGTCACGGGCAGCCATATATTCTGCCATCAACTGAGTGAATGTTGATGTAGGGGTCTTCTCGTTTGCATCTGAAAAATCAAACTCTGCTGTTTCGTCACATGCAGCTATATCTTCTGCCACCATCTGAGTGAATGTTGATGTAGGGGTCTTCTCGTTTGCATCTGAAAAATGACATTCTGCTGTCTCGTCACGGGCAGCCATATATTCTGCCACCATCTGAGTGAATGTTGATGTGGGGGTCTTCTCGTTTGCCTCTGAAAAATGACATTCTGCTGTCTCGTCACGGGCAGCCATATCTTCTGCCATCATCTGAGTGAATGTTGATGTAGGGGTCTTCTCGTTTGCATCTGAAAAATGACATTATGCTGTCTCGTCACGGGCAGCCATATCTTCTGCCACCATCTGAGTGTATGTTGATGTAGGGGTCTTCTCGTTTGCATCTGAAAAATGAAACTCTGCTGTCTCGTCACAGGCAGCCATATCTTCTGCCACCATCTGAGTGAATGTTGATGTAGGGGTCTTCTCGTTTGCATCTGAAAAATGACATTCTGCTGTCTCGTCACGGGCAGCCATATCTTCTGCCACCATCTGAGTGAATGTTGATGTAGGGGTCTTCTCGTTTGCATCTGAAAAATGACATTATGCTGTCTCGTCACGGGCAGCCATATCTTCTGCCACCATCTGAATGAATGTTGATGTAGGGGTCTTCTCGTTTGCATCTGAAAAATGAAACTCTGCTGTCTCGTCACAGGCAGCCATATATTTTACCATCATCTGAGTGAATGTTGATGTAGGGGTCTTCTCGTTTGCATCTGAAAAATGAAACTCTGCTGTCTCGTCACAGGCAGCCATATCTTCTGCCATCATCTGAGTGAATGTTGATGTAGGGGTCTTCTCGTTTGCATCTGAAAAATGACATTATGCTGTCTCGTCACAGGCAGCCATATCTTCTGCCACCATCTGAGTGAATGTTGATGTAGGGGTCTTCTCGTTTGCATCTGAAAAATGAAACTCTGCTGTCTCGTCACAGGCAGCCATATATTCTGCCACCATCTGAGTGAATGTTGATGTAGGGGTCTTCTCGTTTGCATCTGAAAAATGAAACTCTGCTGTCTCGTCACATGCAGCCATATCTTCTGCCACCATCTGAGTGAATGTTGATGTAGGGGTCTTCTCGTTTGCATCTGAAAAATGACATTCTGCTGTCTCGTCACGGGCAGCCATATATTCTGCCATCAACTGAGTGAATGTTGATGTAGGGGTCTTCTCGTTTGCATCTGAAAAATGACATTCTGCTGTTTCGTCACATGCAGCTATATCTTCTGCCACCATCTGAGTGAATGTTGATGTAGGGGTCTTCTCGTTTGCATCTGAAAAATGACATTCTGCTGTCTCGTCACGGGCAGCCATATATTCTGCCATCAACTGAGTGAATGTTGATGTAGGGGTCTTCTCGTTTGCATCTGAAAAATCAAACTCTGCTGTTTCGTCACATGCAGCTATATCTTCTGCCACCATCTGAGTGAATGTTGATGTAGGGGTCTTCTCGTTTGCATCTGAAAAATGACATTCTGCTGTCTCGTCACGGGCAGCCATATCTTCTGCCACCATCTGAGTGAATGTTGATGTAGGGGTCTTCTCGTTTGCATCTGAAAAATGACATTCTGCTGTCTCGTCACGGGCAGCCATATATTCTGCCATCAACTGAGTGAATGTTGATGTAGGGGTCTTCTCGTTTGCATCTGAAAAATCAAACTCTGCTGTTTCGTCACATGCAGCTATATCTTCTGCCACCATCTGAGTGAATGTTGATGTAGGGGTCTTCTCGTTTGCATCTGAAAAATGACATTCTGCTGTCTCGTCACGGGCAGCCATATATTCTGCCACCATCTGAGTGAATGTTGATGTGGGGGTCTTCTCGTTTGCCTCTGAAAAATGACATTCTGCTGTCTCGTCACGGGCAGCCATATCTTCTGCCATCATCTGAGTGAATGTTGATGTAGGGGTCTTCTCGTTTGCATCTGAAAAATGACATTATGCTGTCTCGTCACGGGCAGCCATATCTTCTGCCACCATCTGAGTGTATGTTGATGTAGGGGTCTTCTCGTTTGCATCTGAAAAATGAAACTCTGCTGTCTCGTCACAGGCAGCCATATCTTCTGCCACCATCTGAGTGAATGTTGATGTAGGGGTCTTCTCGTTTGCATCTGAAAAATGACATTCTGCTGTCTCGTCACGGGCAGCCATATCTTCTGCCACCATCTGAGTGAATGTTGATGTAGGGGTCTTCTCGTTTGCATCTGAAAAATGACATTATGCTGTCTCGTCACGGGCAGCCATATCTTCTGCCACCATCTGAATGAATGTTGATGTAGGGGTCTTCTCGTTTGCATCTGAAAAATGAAACTCTGCTGTCTCGTCACAGGCAGCCATATATTTTACCATCATCTGAGTGAATGTTGATGTAGGGGTCTTCTCGTTTGCATCTGAAAAATGAAACTCTGCTGTCTCGTCACAGGCAGCCATATCTTCTGCCATCATCTGAGTGAATGTTGATGTAGGGGTCTTCTCGTTTGCCTCTGAAAAATGACATTCTGCTGTCTCGTCACAGGCAGCCATATCTTCTGCCACCATCTGAGTGAATGTTGATGTAGGGGTCTTCTCGTTTGCATCTGAAAAATGAAACTCTGCTGTCTCGTCACAGGCAGCCATATATTCTGCCACCATCTGAGTGAATGTTGATGTAGGGGTCTTCTCGTTTGCATCTAAAAAATGAAACTCTGCTGTCTCGTCACGGGCAGCCATATCTTCTGCCACCATCTGAGTGAATGTTGATGTAGGGGTCTTCTCGTTTGCATCTGAAAAATCAAACTCTGCTGTCTCGTCACATGCAGCTATATCTTCTGCCACCATCTGAGTGAATGTTGATGTAGGGGTCTTCTCGTTTGCATCTGAAAAATGACATTCTGCTGTCTCGTCACGGGCAGCCATATATTCTGCCATCAACTGAGTGAATGTTGATGTAGGGGTCTTCTCGTTTGCATCTGAAAAATCAAACTCTGCTGTTTCGTCACATGCAGCTATATCTTCTGCCACCATCTGAGTGAATGTTGATGTAGGGGTCTTCTCGTTTGCATCTGAAAAATCAAACTCTGCTGTCTCGTCACATGCAGCTATATCTTCTGCCACCATCTGAGTGAATGTTGATGTAGGGGTCTTCTCGTTTGCATCTGAAAAATGACATTCTGCTGTCTCGTCACGGGCAGCCATATATTCTGCTACCATCTGAGTGAATGTTGATGTGGGGGTCTTCTCGTTTGCCTCTGAAAAATGACATTCTGCTGTCTCGTCACGGGCAGCCATATCTTCTGCCATCATCTGAGTGAATGTTGATGTAGGGGTCTTCTCGTTTGCATCTGAAAAATGACATTATGCTGTCTCGTCACGGGCAGCCATATCTTCTGCCACCATCTGAGTGTATGTTGATGTAGGGGTCTTCTCGTTTGCATCTGAAAAATGAAACTCTGCTGTCTCGTCACAGGCAGCCATATCTTCTGCCACCATCTGAGTGAATGTTGATGTAGGGGTCTTCTCGTTTGCATCTGAAAAATGACATTCTGCTGTCTCGTCACGGGCAGCCATATCTTCTGCCACCATCTGAGTGAATGTTGATGTAGGGGTCTTCTCGTTTGCATCTGAAAAATGACATTATGCTGTCTCGTCACGGGCAGCCATATCTTCTGCCACCATCTGAATGAATGTTGATGTAGGGGTCTTCTCGTTTGCATCTGAAAAATGAAACTCTGCTGTCTCGTCACAGGCAGCCATATATTTTACCATCATCTGAGTGAATGTTGATGTAGGGGTCTTCTCGTTTGCATCTGAAAAATGAAACTCTGCTGTCTCGTCACAGGCAGCCATATCTTCTGCCATCATCTGAGTGAATGTTGATGTAGGGGTCTTCTCGTTTGCATCTGAAAAATGACATTATGCTGTCTCGTCACAGGCAGCCATATCTTCTGCCACCATCTGAGTGTATGTTGATGTAGGGGTCTTCTCGTTTGCATCTGAAAAATGAAACTCTGTTGTCTCGTCACAGGCAGCCATATCTTCTGCCACCATCTGAGTGAATGTTGATGTAGGGGTCTTCTCGTTTGCATCTGAAAAATGAAACTCTGCTGTCTCGTCACGGGCAGCCATATATTCTGCTATCATCTGAGTGAATGTTGATGTGGGGGTCTTCTCGTTTGCCTCTGAAAAATGAAACTCTGTTGTCTCGTCACAGGCAGCCATATCTTCTGCCACCATCTGAGTGAATGTTGATGTAGGGGTCTTCTCGTTTGCATCTGAAAAATGACATTCTGCTGTCTCGTCACGGGCAGCCATATCTTCTGCCACCATCTGAGTGAATGTTGATGTAGGGGTCTTCTCGTTTGCATCTGAAAAATGACATTCTGCTGTCTCGTCACAGGCAGCCATATCTTCTGCCACCATCTGAGTGAATGTTGATGTAGGGGTCTTCCCGTTTGCATCTGAAAAATGAAATTCTGCTGTCTCGTCACAGGCAGCCATATCTTCTGCCACCATCTGAGTGAATGTTGATGTAGGGGTCTCCTCGTTTGCATCTGAAAAATGAAACTCTGCTGTCTCGTCATGGGCAGCCATACCTTCTGCCACCATCTGAGTGAATGTTGATGTAGGGGTCTTCTCGTTTGCATCTGAAAAATGAAACTCTGCTGTCTCGTCATGGGCAGCCATATCTTCTGCCACCATCTGAGTGAATGTTGATGTAGGGGTCTTCTCGTTTGCATCTGAAAAATGAAACTCTGCTGTCTCGTCACGGGCAGCCATATCTTCTGCCACCATCTGAGTGAATGTTGATGTAGGGGTCTTCTCGTTTGCATCTGAGAAATGACATTCTGCTGTCTCGTCACGGGCAGCCATATCTTCTGCCACCATCTGAGTGAATGTTGATGTAGGGGTCTTGTCGTTTGCATCTGAAAAATGAAACTCTGCTGTCTCGTCACGGGCAGCCATATCTTCTGCCACCATCTGAGTGAATGTTGATGTAGGGGTCTTCTCGTTTGCATCTAAAAAATGAAACTCTGCTGTCTCGTCACGGGCAGCCATATATTCTGCCACCATCTGAGTGAATGTTGATGTAGGGGTGGTCTCGTTTGCATCTGAAAAATGAAATTCTGCTGTCTCGTCACAGGCAGCCATATATTCTGCCACCATCTGAGTGAATGTTGATGTAGGGGTCTTCTCGTTTGCATCTGAAAAATGACATTATGCTGTCTCGTCACGGGCAGCCATATATTCTGCCACCATCTGAGTGAATGTTGATGTAGGGGTCTTCTCGTTTGCATCTGAAAAATGACATTCTGCTGTCTCGTCACGGGCAGCCATATCTTCTGCCACCATCTGAGTGAATGTTGATGTAGGGGTCTTCTCGTTTGCATCTGAAAAATGAAACTCTGCTGTCTCGTCACAGGCAGCCATATCTTCTGCCACCATCTGAGTGAATGTTGATGTAGGGGTCTTCTCGTTTGCATCTGAAAAATGAAACTCTGCTGTCTCGTCACGGGCAGCCATATATTCTGCCACCATCTGAGTGAATGTTGATGTAGGGGTGGTCTCGTTTGCATCTGAAAAATGAAATTCTGCTGTCTCGTCACAGGCAGCCATATATTCTGCCACCATCTGAGTGAATGTTGATGTAGGGGTCTTCTCGTTTGCATCTGAAAAATGACATTATGCTGTCTCGTCACGGGCAGCCATATATTCTGCTACCATCTGAGTGAATGTTGATGTAGGGGTCTTCTCGTTTGCATCTGAAAAATGACATTCTGCTGTCTCGTCACGGGCAGCCATATCTTCTGCCACCATCTGAGTGAATGTTGATGTAGGGGTCTTCTCGTTTGCATCTGAAAAATGAAACTCTGCTGTCTCGTCACAGGCAGCCATATCTTCTGCCACCATCTGAGTGAATGTTGATGTAGGGGTCTTCTCGTTTGCATCTGAAAAATGAAATTCTGCTGTCTCGTCACGGGCAGCCATATCTTCTGCCACCATCTGAGTGAATGTTGATGTAGGGGTCTTCTCGTTTGCATCTGAAAAATGAAATTCTGCTGTCTCGTCACGGGCAGCCATATTTTCTGCCACCATCTGAGTGAATGTTGATGTAGGGGTCTTCTCGTTTGCATCTGAAATGTGACATTCTGCTGTCTCGTCACGGGCAGCCATATCTTCTGCCTTCGTCTGAGTGAATGTTGATGTAGGGGTCTTCTCGTTTGCATCTGAAAAATGAAACTCTGCTGTCTCGTCACGGGCAGCCATATCTTCTGCCTTCGTCTGAGTGAATGTTGATGTAGGGGTCTTCTCGTTTGCAACTGAAAAATGAAATTCTGCTGTCTCGTCACGGGCAGCCATATCTTCTGCCACCATCTGAGTGAATGTTGATGTAGGGGTCTTCTCGTTTGCATCTGAAATGTGACATTCTGCTGTCTCGTCACGGGCAGCCATATCTTCTGCCTTCGTCTGAGTGAATGTTGATGTAGGGGTCTTCTCGTTTGCATCTGAAAAATGAAACTCTGCTGTCTCGTCACAGGCAGCCATATCTTCTGCCACCATCTGAGTGAATGTTGATGTAGGGGTCTTCTCGTTTGCATCTGAAAAATGAAATTCTGCTGTCTCGTCACAGGCAGCCATATCTTCTGCCACCATCTGAGTGAATGTTGATGTAGGGGTCTTCTCGTTTGCATCTGAAATGTGACATTCTGCTGTCTCGTCACGGGCAGCCATATCTTCTGCCTTCGTCTGAGTGAATGTTGATGTAGGGGTCTTCTCGTTTGCATCTGAAAAATGAAACTCTGCTGTCTCGTCACGGGCAGCCATATCTTCTGCCTTCGTCTGAGTGAATGTTGATGTAGGGGTCTTCTCGTTTGCAACTGAAAAATGAAATTCTGCTGTCTCGTCACGGGCAGCCATATCTTCTGCCACCATCTGAATGAATGTTGATGTAGGGGTCTTCTCGTTTGCATCTGAAAAATGAAACTCTGCTGTCTCGTCACAGGCAGCCATATATTTTACCATCATCTGAGTGAATGTTGATGTAGGGGTCTTCTCGTTTGCATCTGAAAAATGAAACTCTGCTGTCTCGTCACGGGCAGCCATATATTTTACCATCATCTGAGTGAATGTTGATGTAGGGGTCTTCTCGTTTGCATCTGAAAAATGAAATTCTGCTGTCTCGTCACAGGCAGCCATATCTTCTGCCATCATCTGAGTGAATGTTGATGTAGGGGTCTTCTCGTTTGCCTCTGAAAATTGACATTATGCTGTCTCGTCACAGGCAGCCATATCTTCTGCCACCATCTGAGTGAATGTTGATGTAGGGGTCTTCTCGTTTGCATCTGAAAAATGAAACTCTGCTGTCTCGTCACAGGCAGCCATATATTCTGCCACCATCTGAGTGAATGTTGATGTAGGGGTCTTCTCGTTTGCATCTGAAAAATGAAACTCTGCTGTCTCGTCACAGGCAGCCATATCTTCTGCCATCATCTGAGTGAATGTTGATGTAGGGGTCTTCTCGTTTGCCTCTGAAAAATGACATTATGCTGTCTCGTCACAGGCAGCCATATCTTCTGCCACCATCTGAGTGAATGTTGATGTAGGGGTCTTCTCGTTTGCATCTGAAAAATGAAACTCTGCTGTCTCGTCACAGGCAGCCATATATTCTGCCACCATCTGAGTGAATGTTGATGTAGGGGTCTTCTCGTTTGCATCTGAAAAATGAAACTCTGCTGTCTCGTCACATGCAGCCATATCTTCTGCCACCATCTGAGTGAATGTTGATGTGGGGGTCTTCTCGTTTGCATCTGAAAAATGACATTCTGCTGTCTCGTCACGGGCAGCCATATATTCTGCCATCAACTGAGTGAATGTTGATGTAGGGGTCTTCTCGTTTGCATCTGAAAAATCAAACTCTGCTGTTTCGTCACATGCAGCTATATCTTCTGCCACCATCTGAGTGAATGTTGATGTAGGGGTCTTCTCGTTTGCATCTGAAAAATCAAACTCTGCTGTCTCGTCACATGCAGCTATATCTTCTGCCACCATCTGAGTGAATGTTGATGTAGGGGTCTTCTCGTTTGCATCTGAAAAATGACATTCTGCTGTCTCGTCACGGGCAGCCATATATTCTGCTACCATCTGAGTGAATGTTGATGTGGGGGTCTTCTCGTTTGCCTCTGAAAAATGACATTCTGCTGTCTCGTCACGGGCAGCCATATCTTCTGCCATCATCTGAGTGAATGTTGATGTAGGGGTCTTCTCGTTTGCATCTGAAAAATGACATTATGCTGTCTCGTCACGGGCAGCCATATCTTCTGCCACCATCTGAGTGTATGTTGATGTAGGGGTCTTCTCGTTTGCATCTGAAAAATGAAACTCTGCTGTCTCGTCACAGGCAGCCATATCTTCTGCCACCATCTGAGTGAATGTTGATGTAGGGGTCTTCTCGTTTGCATCTGAAAAATGACATTCTGCTGTCTCGTCACGGGCAGCCATATCTTCTGCCACCATCTGAGTGAATGTTGATGTAGGGGTCTTCTCGTTTGCATCTGAAAAATGACATTATGCTGTCTCGTCACGGGCAGCCATATCTTCTGCCACCATCTGAATGAATGTTGATGTAGGGGTCTTCTCGTTTGCATCTGAAAAATGAAACTCTGCTGTCTCGTCACAGGCAGCCAT
Source organism: Tetraselmis chui (assembly GCA_026401115.1). Taxonomy (NCBI): domain Eukaryota; kingdom Viridiplantae; phylum Chlorophyta; class Chlorodendrophyceae; order Chlorodendrales; family Chlorodendraceae; genus Tetraselmis; species Tetraselmis chui. The sequence continues at coordinate 152,834 of JAPMLY010000914.1, forward strand.
ATATTTTACCATCATCTGAGTGAATGTTGATGTAGGGGTCTTCTCGTTTGCATCTGAAAAATGAAACTCTGCTGTCTCGTCACAGGCAGCCATATCTTCTGCCATCATCTGAGTGAATGTTGATGTAGGGGTCTTCTCGTTTGCATCTGAAAAATGACATTATGCTGTCTCGTCACAGGCAGCCATATCTTCTGCCACCATCTGAGTGTATGTTGATGTAGGGGTCTTCTCGTTTGCATCTGAAAAATGAAACTCTGTTGTCTCGTCACAGGCAGCCATATCTTCTGCCACCATCTGAGTGAATGTTGATGTGGGGGTCTTCTCGTTTGCATCTGAAAAATGAAACTCTGCTGTCTCGTCACGGGCAGCCATATATTCTGCTATCATCTGAGTGAATGTTGATGTGGGGGTCTTCTCGTTTGCCTCTGAAAAATGAAACTCTGTTGTCTCGTCACAGGCAGCCATATCTTCTGCCACCATCTGAGTGAATGTTGATGTAGGGGTCTTCTCGTTTGCATCTGAAAAATGACATTCTGCTGTCTCGTCACGGGCAGCCATATCTTCTGCCACCATCTGAGTGAATGTTGATGTAGGGGTCTTCTCGTTTGCATCTGAAAAATGACATTCTGCTGTCTCGTCACAGGCAGCCATATCTTCTGCCACCATCTGAGTGAATGTTGATGTAGGGGTCTTCCCGTTTGCATCTGAAAAATGAAATTCTGCTGTCTCGTCACAGGCAGCCATATCTTCTGCCACCATCTGAGTGAATGTTGATGTAGGGGTCTTCTCGTTTGCATCTGAAAAATGACATTATGCTGTCTCGTCACAGGCAGCCATATCTTCTGCCACCATCTGAGTGTATGTTGATGTAGGGGTCTTCTCGTTTGCATCTGAAAAATGAAACTCTGTTGTCTCGTCACAGGCAGCCATATCTTCTGCCACCATCTGAATGAATGTTGATGTAGGGGTCTTCTCGTTTGCATCTGAAAAATGAAACTCTGCTGTCTCGTCACGGGCAGCCATATATTCTGCTATCATCTGAGTGAATGTTGATGTGGGGGTCTTCTCGTTTGCCTCTGAAAAATGAAACTCTGTTGTCTCGTCACAGGCAGCCATATCTTCTGCCACCATCTGAGTGAATGTTGATGTAGGGGTCTTCTCGTTTGCATCTGAAAAATGACATTCTGCTGTCTCGTCACGGGCAGCCATATCTTCTGCCACCATCTGAGTGAATGTTGATGTAGGGGTCTTCTCGTTTGCATCTGAAAAATGACATTCTGCTGTCTCGTCACAGGCAGCCATATCTTCTGCCACCATCTGAGTGAATGTTGATGTAGGGGTCTTCCCGTTTGCATCTGAAAAATGAAATTCTGCTGTCTCGTCACAGGCAGCCATATCTTCTGCCACCATCTGAGTGAATGTTGATGTAGGGGTCTCCTCGTTTGCATCTGAAAAATGAAACTCTGCTGTCTCGTCATGGGCAGCCATACCTTCTGCCACCATCTGAGTGAATGTTGATGTAGGGGTCTTCTCGTTTGCATCTGAAAAATGAAACTCTGCTGTCTCGTCATGGGCAGCCATATCTTCTGCCACCATCTGAGTGAATGTTGATGTAGGGGTCTTCTCGTTTGCATCTGAAAAATGAAACTCTGCTGTCTCGTCACGGGCAGCCATATCTTCTGCCACCATCTGAGTGAATGTTGATGTAGGGGTCTTCTCGTTTGCATCTGAAAAATGACATTCTGCTGTCTCGTCACGGGCAGCCATATCTTCTGCCACCATCTGAGTGAATGTTGATGTAGGGGTCTTGTCGTTTGCATCTGAAAAATGAAACTCTGCTGTCTCGTCACGGGCAGCCATATCTTCTGCCACCATCTGAGTGAATGTTGATGTAGGGGTCTTCTCGTTTGCATCTAAAAAATGAAACTCTGCTGTCTCGTCACGGGCAGCCATATATTCTGCCACCATCTGAGTGAATGTTGATGTAGGGGTGGTCTCGTTTGCATCTGAAAAATGAAATTCTGCTGTCTCGTCACAGGCAGCCATATATTCTGCCACCATCTGAGTGAATGTTGATGTAGGGGTCTTCTCGTTTGCATCTGAAAAATGACATTATGCTGTCTCGTCACGGGCAGCCATATATTCTGCCACCATCTGAGTGAATGTTGATGTAGGGGTCTTCTCGTTTGCATCTGAAAAATGACATTCTGCTGTCTCGTCACGGGCAGCCATATCTTCTGCCACCATCTGAGTGAATGTTGATGTAGGGGTCTTCTCGTTTGCATCTGAAAAATGAAACTCTGCTGTCTCGTCACAGGCAGCCATATCTTCTGCCACCATCTGAGTGAATGTTGATGTAGGGGTCTTCTCGTTTGCATCTGAAAAATGAAATTCTGCTGTCTCGTCACGGGCAGCCATATCTTCTGCCACCATCTGAGTGAATGTTGATGTAGGGGTCTTCTCGTTTGCATCTGAAAAATGAAATTCTGCTGTCTCGTCACGGGCAGCCATATCTTCTGCCACCATCTGAGTGAATGTTGATGTAGGGGTCTTCTCGTTT